>VOQK01031937.1:0-17813 GCA_015052645.1 Benitochromis conjunctus
TCACTTAAATGTTTGGTGAAATCAAATGGAAGAAAAACAACAGTAGAACTCAGGGCTATGTTTAATAGTGAAAGTAAGAGCATTTCCACATGCACAATGCGAAGGGGACTCAAGGGATTGGGACTGAACAGCTGTGTAGCCGTAAGAAAACCACTAATCAGTGAGGCAAACCAGAAAAAAAAGGCTTCAATTTGCTAGGGAGCATAAAGATTGAACTCTGGAGCAATGGAAGAAGGTCATGTAGTCTGATGAGTCCAGATTTACCCTGTTCCAGTACCCTGTTCCAGAGTAATGGGTGCATCAGGGTAAGAAGAGAGACAGATGAAGTGATGCACCCATCATGCCTAGTGCCTACTGTACAAGCCTGTGGGGGCAGTGCTATGATCTGGGGTTGCTGCACTTGGTCAGGTCTAGGTTCAGCAACAGTATGTGCTCCAAGAATGAGGTCAGCTGACTACCTGACTATACTGAATGACCAGGTTATTCCATCAATGGGTTTTTCTTCCCTGATGGCATGGGCATATTCCAAGACGACAATGCCAGGATTCATCGGGCTCAGATTGTGACAGAGTGGTTCTGGGAGCACGAGACATCATTTTCACACATGGATTGGGCACCCCAGAGTCCAGACCTGAACCCCATTGAGAATTTTGGGGATGTGCTGGAGAAGGCTTTGCACAGCGGTCAGACTCTACAATCATCAATGCAAGTTCTTGGTGAAAAATTAATGCAACACTGGATGGAAATAAATCTTGCAACATTGCAGAAGCTTATCGAAACAATGCCACAGTGAATGCGTGCCGTAATCAAAGCTAAAGGCGGTCCAATGAAATATTAGAGTGTGTGACCTTTTTTTTTGGTGGCAACTTTTTTGGGGGTCAGGCACTGTATTTACTGAGCACTGAGACCCCTAGCGTGCAAAGTCGCCAATGTCCTGCTGACTGAGTAACTCCAGAGGCCCAAACCTCCTCTAGCATGAACATCAGCACACAAACTCTGCACCTGGCAGCTTTATGGCATGGGTTCCATCACCAGGGAGTTCATGTAGTTGTAGTGTGTAGGTGACTCAGTCCTCTAGCCCATATGGTGTATCACCAGATTTGCAACACCCACTTTTGTGTATTGGGTTGTGTGATTTAATTTTTACAGAAAAAAAAAATCTGAAAATGTTCATACTGAATGTATCTGTAAAACTGCTTATGAAAACAAATTTTTCTCGGTTATCTGTGAATAATAACTTGAAGCACACGGGAGAGCATGTTTTCTGTTTTCATACTGCAGTGAATCAATCTTTCCCTAACCCTGACCAAAGTGCTTTTTGAGCCTTAACTTTACCACACACAGGATGCAAACCTGCGGTGTCAGATTCTCACATTATGTCTACCTATCATCCATCCTTAAAACCTCTATACGGTTACAGCAATCAGACCCTCCTGTACCAGAAACCTTTGTCAGAGGGTATTAATAGTCCTGTTAGCGATTATGCTTTCCATCAAAACATAACTGTCTGTTTTTTTCTGCTCTCAGTTTGCTATTACACATCCTGGTAGGAGGTGGACTTCCTTTTCAATGCACTTATCTGAAAC
This sequence comes from Benitochromis conjunctus, assembly GCA_015052645.1. Taxonomy (NCBI): domain Eukaryota; kingdom Metazoa; phylum Chordata; class Actinopteri; order Cichliformes; family Cichlidae; genus Benitochromis; species Benitochromis conjunctus. The sequence continues at coordinate 1,587 of VOQK01031937.1, forward strand.
TAAAATTTAATTGCAGTCATTTTATTGGCTGTTTAGCGTGCCCCTGTGACGCTGATTGTATTGTAATTCTGTTGATCAATGTGATTATATATGATTACAAGATAATTACTAATATACCACTACTTTAATGCCTGGAATTGTGCTTTATTTCACCGTGGTCGTTGCCTCCCAGTGCAGAAGCGCTTCTGTGTTCTGTGGCAGACTTCGAACTTGACATTTCCATGATTCATGCCTGGTGTGATGGCTGGCCTGGAGGCTCACAGAACCTTTACTGAGACAGAACCAGGCTGCGGTTGTCTGCATGGCCAGAGAGCATATATAACTGTGCCCATGGTTAAAATTCTGCCTTTTGATGCTTATCAATGTTTAAAACTACATTTTGTAGGATCTGTTTTGATCCATTGCGTAAACCATATTATTTACTTTATTCTGGCTTAAGCTCACTGTTGAAGTGCAGCACACACAGTTCACAGTGAACTTTTTCTTTGCAGAACTTGAGTTCTGAGTGGTATTCAATACTTTTGAGAAACCCACACAGCGTATGCTCTCTCTTTTAATGTTTTAGAGAAATCATGAAGTCAGCTCCACATGCATATGTTTCAGTGCTTTGGGGAAATGATAGTGGCTATGAATAACAAATAGATGTGAGTCAGTGCAGTTGAAAAGCCTCGTCTTTGTTGCTGTTATTAAAGCTGTGGTAGCTGGAGAAATGGACCCAAAGTATGCTGTTGATCTTTCTGTGAGCAGATATCAAAGCCCGGACAGCAAACGAGTGGTAAGTAGTGGGACACGGGGGATCCCTGGAGCAAAAAAAAAGGGTAAAGATGAAGGGATGTGGAGGAGATGAAAGAGGGAGAAGCGAGAGAAGCTGAGAGAAAACAGAGGAAAAGGAGAGAGAGCCTGTGTGCCTTTGTGTGTGTCTGTATACCAATGTCTGCTAGAGGAAGGACTTCAAAGGCCAAGCAGAGCAAAGGCTGCTTAGCTTTTTCACTTTTTTCTTTTTTCCATCGAAGCTTCACTTGTGTCTGATCCCCCATCCCCCTTTTCTGATTATTCATCTGTCTCTCCTCAAAGGCAGAAGGGCCTATTGCATTCTGTAGGGCACTACTGACATGAATATTTCTGCTGCATCAGAGACATTTGCTGTAGGTGCTTCACAGTGGTTCAGTTGTAATTGAGTGCATGATCCCTGAAGCTTCCCACAAAGTTTATTGACTGCAATATTGGCTGCATTATGGACTGCAATGCTGCTGTCTGGTGTATCTAATAAAAGTTGAGCCTCAGTGCTAAAAACAGTTTTTTTCATTAAGAGAATTGTATTTTCGAAATTGTGCACCATTTACCAAATATGTCATTGCCAAAAGGACACCTTACCAGTGATCTGTCGAATTTACTGAAGCCCCAGCAGTCTCAACAAAAAACTTTTATTAACACACAGATGTTCCTGTATACTATGCCAGCCAGTTGTATGTATGCCTCTCCTTGCTAGCATCTTGCACCCTGCTGTTATGTGCTGGATTGTCTCAGGAGCATCTTTGCACAGCCTGGAGACCCTAGACTATCGATCTTGTGCTTAGAGTTTGTTTCTGTGCCGCCATGATTAGTGCCTCTGAGCCGTGTTTCAGTCCAGCTTTGTCCAGTCATTGATAGGTTTCTTCGATATCAGCCACTTCCTCTATCTGCCGGTGGTACATATCGTGCAAGGGCCTGTCCTTCCTTGATGGTTCCTCTTCTTGCTCCTCTTCTTTCTTGGGTTTCTGCTGTCTGAGATATTGACTAAGTACATGATTGGTCTTGGTCATCTTCCTGATATACTCATAGATCTATGTTGTTTCACCCTGGATAGTGGTTCTGACAATCACTAGTCTTTGGCCTCATTTCTTTGAATTATAGTACAATCTCAGGGTGCTGGACTTTCAGTGAAACCCTCCATGCATGGTAAGGAGCATTCTTGTCTTAATGTCTCCTCCTTTGTCTAAAGTATTGTCCCAGCAGGGTATCTGATGACAAGTAGAGTGTAGGTGTTGATTACGCAGAGCTTGTTCTTCCCTTTCAGCTCAGTCCTCAGGACCTGCCTTACTCTCTGCAGGTTGTGGATTTCCTAGCAGCCTCTTCATGGTTACGTGTGCGATTCCAAGGTAGTTTTAGCTGCGGTCTGCAGTGTTGCTATCCCCTCAGGTATGACTGTCTTTCCTGTCTTTGTTACCATCCGACTACACTTCTCCAGTACGAGTGACATTCCAATGTCATTTGGACACACACTGAAAAGTACACTTATTTCAGATCAGTCTGGATTTATAAGCAGTGATGGCATGTGTTGACTCAGATTTCTGCTGTCTATACTGGAGGCACCAAAACACTGACAATTTCCCACATAATTTCCTTAAGTCTTAAAACTAGACAAAGGGTTTCCAGATTGTTACCTAATTTGAGGAATAGAGTAGTACATGGGCCTATACGACCCTCACTCACAATCGTGACACTATCGAGACTCGTTCTGTTGTTGTAGATCTTACCTAAAAAAAAGTCAGTGCAAATGATGTAGTAACACTTACTGAAGAATGAGACAATAAAATGGATTTGTGACAGCAACAGGGCAGAATGCATTTAAAGTTCTTATGGGCTTCCAGCCTTGCTGTGGGTGTCAGTGTGCCTTTTTCTCAGTTTGTCAGTCTTCAACTCTGTGACTGATTTACTCTCCCCAGTCAAAGAGGAGTCTTTCAGATGCCATAATGCTGATCATGTTGCTCTTTGAAGAAGAAGCAGCTTCCCTGGAGGTACAGATGGCTATGTGCCTTCTCAGATTGTGTTAAGAGAGATGAGGGGCGGCAGGGTGGAGTTTGTTGTCGTTGTCATCGTTCTACACATGGTGGAGGTTGAGGGGTGGGGGTGGGGGGTGTACTTTGGGGGGAATTTGAGAAAAATCAAAGCTTTGTTTGTGCTCAGAGGCATAGGTGAGTGGGTACAACTGGTGGCAGCTGCTGTCACATAAAGACAGACTGTCAGGGCTCTGATGGAGCTCATGGTTGTCTAATTTTGACTGGTTCTCATTCATGACACACTTAAGTGGCATTTGTTTCTCTTTGCCTCAAAGCCTGGTTTAATTTTTTATGCCAAAAGTGTCCACAAAACAGAGAAGTCAAAATGTGAGGATGTCTTAAAGGGATGTCGCAACCAATTAACTTACCAAAATTTTGAATTCATACGTTCGCATGGGCGTGCAGAGTGTCTTTTTGGCACAGTGGCTGATTTTGGGCGGATTCTAAAGAAAGACGTGACTTCATTTTATGGAATTATCGATTGATTTCAAGTCATTTTCATGGCGGGGGCGATGTTCTTTCGGATATTTTATGGTTGCATCAAAAGTCAGGTTGTATAGAAATAGTCACAATTCCTACTACTTCTTTGTTTGTTTTTTAACAGATCTGTAGCCTTTCCAAGATGTGAAGTTACTGTGGAAGTTAAAATCTATCAAATGCTCTCAGGTTTCTCTATTCTGTCCCCATTCAAAGATTTTGACAGATAAATCCTCTCCACCATGTTTTTAGAGGGCCCAAAGGAGTTGACTGACTTGTGTGGACAATATATTGGCCCTATGAATTTACTTTAAGACACTGGTTGTCAGTGGATCATTATATTGCATAGACAGAAATTGTTATTATATTGCAAATCCATGAAGATGGGGCTCATCACTGTTATGGATCAACAAAGGGGACGGGCCATATAGTGTGAGTGCACAGTTGTTAACATTTAGAGGGGGTGAAATAGTTACGAGCATATAAAATTTGATTGCCCCCTTTAGAGAACTTAGCAGCAAGTGTAAAGTTTGCACTCTGTGGGATCAATGGCTCCCTTTTTCTATTGTACACTATATCTCAATTTCCGTCTGTTACTTCTCTCTGGTGGGTAGTAGATCTGAGTTCACGCTGAAGTAATAGCTCCCTCTCTTAGAAATACTGTCTTTTGATGCTATATGCTTTGGATCCACCTTGTATTTATTATGGTGAGAAAGCTGTAAAGCATACATTCTGGGAGTAGAAAAGCTCCTTTCAAATATCAACTCTTAATAGCGCTGCATGAAATGACAATAATTCCCTCTCATTGTCTATAATGTAATAGCTGTTGTTTTCATGGCATGTACATGACACACTCGGTCCAGGATTGACGAACAAGGCCCTGGGGCTTTGTAAAACACACCACCCCAAAGTTAACATAGGTTTGACAAACTCCACACTGTGCATACATGTCCCCCCTCCCACATGGGCCTTGTAAAGACTTTATTTGAGAAGGTAGGAGTGCAGTTAGGACTGAACACAAAGGCAGTTTGAAAGAGGAGGGGCGACATGTTAATGGGCTAATGTGTGAGAGCTAATCACCACTCGGCCGTTAACCACACGCCGGCACCACTGGGCTCATTCCAGGGGTTAACTAAACTGAGCCGTGACACATGGCTGGGCTTTATGGGGTCCAGGCAGGGAGAGGAGGGCCACGGATGACGCTAAAGAGCCCATAATAATGACAGCAATTACCACAATCCGCTTAAACAAATGGGAGCGTGCCGAAACCTCATCATACTCTGATCAGATTGGCCCTAATGAGATAAAGATGCCAATTAATCCTGTGTTAATTGCTGCAGCGCATTCTCAGTAAAACACTGAAATATGCACATGCAAATGTAAGACAGGCCCTGCTGTGCTGTCCAGGATCCAAACTGCAAAATGTTGAGAGCGTATTTACATAATGATTATGATGATGATGGTCGTGTGGATAATGATGATGATGATGTTGCTGATGAGTGTTCCTATCTCAGCTGTAGATTTTGAATGATGACCCTCCCTTACTGATCACTAGCTGCATTTCCTCGAATCTGAGTGACTCAGAGTTATCACAAAGCAGAGACGTGTTCAAAGTCAGACTGACATTTGCATTAAGGTAATGTTTGGTGACTGATGCCACCCTCTAATGATTCCAAATGCTGGTCAGGTAACCTCTCTCAATTCTGTGTCTGAACCCCAAAGTGCTGAGATGACACTGTACAGTTGGTGACCTCATTATGGCTATTACTGCAGTGAGGAAATTTATAACATGCATGTCTGTGATGACAAATTCTATAAATCACAGCATTAGCTCCTGCTCAGAAGTCCTTCGCTGTTAGGTTCCCCTCAGCATCGATGCCATTGCGATCCATTTTCTTTCATGTTCTCTAATTGCCGTCCTCATAGTTTTGCTCTTTTTCATGCCAGTGTTGACGTGCCGTAATAGTCAGTCCATCTAAAGTGACTGCGTTGTCGCTTCTGCCATTATACAGGCCATTTTCATTTCATCTGCAGAGGTCCTGCCTCCTAACCACAGTGACAGCATCCCCCTAAATCATGCCCATGTGTAATTGCTCTCTACTTACCCAAATGGCTATGGCCTTCTCTATTTGCCTAAGAGCCTTTACTCAAGCTTCTCGGGAATTCACGCTTCTGTTTCAAAGCTCTTTGACTAGTTCTTTATGCTGAACTCAGTGTCATTTGCTTCATTACACTCATTCATAGTAAGGTCAGCTGAATCTGTTTTGCATCTTGTAGCTGTTAATGGGAAAACCTTGATTTTTTTTCCCCTTTGTTTTACAAGGACCTTTTGTTTTTAAGAAAGTTTAAATATGTCAAATCTTTTAAGTCAATAATATAAAAAAACGCATCATTCTGTTAGTTTATATAATGCCAAGTAACAATTTTGTTTTTAATCATAGTGATGCTGCTAAAAAATAGGTTCTACATTGGAGTGAGAGGCATGGATTTCATGCCTTCTAGAGCTGAAGCCTTAATGGAAAGCTGGAAATTAATGTCAAATGTAAAAGTTCAATAGCTGATATTTAAGCTCTTCAATATATGATTATTATTGCATTCACATATGTTAGCATGTTTGTTTTTTCAGTGTGTGGAAAGGAATTTTAGATGCAAGAGCAAGTGAAGAAGAGGCAAGTCAAGAAAACTTAGGTTTCAGGGTATTAAGGCTGTTTTAGGGTAACATTGCTGTATTAAGGTTGTCATGAAGTGTACAGAGTAGAAGTCAGGGTGCAGATGCAGGAGGTAACTGCTTTCGTAGCTGTACAAAAACAAGGAAAGAAGAGACTAGTAACAAAGTCCAAAGGGTAAAGAAACAGAAATGTAAAATCACAAAAATAGGAACTTAAAAAAGGGGAAAAAAACAGGACAGCACAAGAGGGGACATAAAAAGGCAATGTCACAAAGAGGAACACAACACTATATACACACAGAGGGCTGATTAGACAGCAGGAGACAGGTGGGGAACGAGGCACAGCTGAAAGTAATTAATGCAGGTGAAGGCAAATAGGATGAGCTGACAGTCACACAGGAGGAAAAAACAAAGTAAAACAAGAACAAAATACAACATAAAGCTAACCAAAGGAAAGCCAAGACAAGTGCCACAAAATGCAAAATGCAGAAAAAGATAAACCTCTGCGCTGAAATTACCATGATGTAAAAACAATAATCAAAGACTCACTAATGTCTCAAGAAATTAAACACACAATTTACTAAAATAATAAAGACATCAAAACAGGGTTCTAAAAAAATTCAAATTGCACAAAATCAAAGCTTCATCATAAAACTGTGATTATAACAAAGGCTCATGAAACAAAAAACGCTTTAAACCTGTTTGCAACCAACAGGGGGAAAAGCAAGGAAAAACATTGTTCCTAAGGATCCATATTTCTTATTGATGATGACCAGGGAAAGGCAAAGACAGTAATTAAAAACTTAACACTCTAATTCTCTTTATGCACTGAGATCTGAGGGCATGAGGCTGTTTTCTGGAGCAGGTGAGATCCGCAGGATAAGTTACCGTGGTGATCTGCTCCAGTGCAAAGTACCTTTGTAACATTGAAAACACAACCCTGCAGCTACCTTGCTAAGCCTCTAATCCTGCTTCATAGTACAGACCTCTTAAGCTGTAACACTAAATTTGTTTCTATTGTACGGTTTCCATATTTCTGTTTCAAGAGTGTATCAGTAAAACACACCAGTGTCACAAATGTTGAAAATGAAAAAAGAGCAACCTTTGAGCTCACGATCAAAAATCTTCTTGCATGCGCCCATTATCACTCTATTGGTAAAATCTAAAACTATTATATAATAAATGAGCCAAAAGTGTCTAAATGTAAATACATTTTAGGTCATTGTTTTTCAAAATGGCTCATATCCCCCTGAAATTGCATCAGGAAGGGCAATCCATTGGAAAAAGCTACTAAATCAAATATGCGGAGCTACCCGCTGTGGTGACCCCGTGCGAATAAGGGAACAGTCGAAAGTAGGTTTTGCTTTCCAAAATGTCTCATGAGTGATGAGTGTTTTACGTCTAAGCTGACACCCGTACAGAGCGGAATGACTGATGCAAAATGATTCATGTGAACTTTGTCTTATACCTCTGTGGTTAAGGTCTGTTTAGGTACAGACATAAATGTTTTCACCTATGCGACACTTCAGTTTAAAGTGAGTATGTTATCATATCGGGTTAAAACAAAACCTGCTTGGTCCTGGTCACTGAAAGAAGGAACTATTCACTGTAGGAAATTGGAATAAACAATGGTCTCTTGCTACGCAGCCTGACACTTTATTTTTTTCAAGCTCCATTATCTAATTTTTCATTTGTGCAATGAATCTTAGGAAGACATTGTCCCAAACTGTTCTGTGTTTTTTCCACTACAGCTACTTCTCACCACACCTACAAACATTATTACATCCATCCTGTTTTGTACCAACTATTCTGTTTTGAACACACTGACAATTTTAGGCCCTCTAATGCGTCATTACTTCCAGCTTTAATCCTGCCAGACATTGGTCTTAGTCTGTGGACAGTTACAATAATAACACTAGAATACAAACACCCATAAATACCAGCCATAAATAGTAAAAAATTGATTTAATGTAATAAAAATCTTCAGGATTTTAAGGATTATAGCTTCGACTTCACTGACACTTCCTGTCAAGTTGACATTTTGGAGATTTTCTGCCTGACAACAGTGATATTTGTCTTATATTTGTATTTATTTATTAGATAAAAAGTGACACAAGGGATGAGAAAAAGATTGCCCTATCACACCCATACACACATATTGTCTACTTGCACACACAACAGCTGGCAGATTGTGTCTACACTCATACAATGATAATAGCCGTGTCCATTGTGGTGCCCCACTTTTTAATTTTGATTTTGGGAGGTGAGTGAAGTCATTATATTGCAACCCTAGCTTGGTTTTATGAACAATCCAATTCCCTAGAGTTTTTCTCCTCTCCTCTCCTCTCCTCTCCTCTCCACTCACACACAAACAAATATCCAGACATGGACAACAGATAAGCACACACACACACACACACTTATATGCACTTACACATACATCACACCAAGTCAGTCCCCTTCCCCCCAGTGATTTGCCCTGCCATTAGGCCCACGGGTTCCAGAGGGCTGCTGAGCGAATGGGGTGTCCCAGACCCACTCAGCGTCAGAAACACATCACTTAACCCTGACGCTCTCACCCGCCTTCACTCGGCATGAAAAGCCAAAAGCCTTTTCCAGTTAGGCCCTGCCTGTCTTGCTGCTATTGATTTTGTGACAATGGGAAAGTCTAGTGTCAAATCAAGGAGCAAATCATTGAGAGAAAGTTTCAATTACTTTTTTTCCTTGCTTCTCCTGAAATTAAAGGCTACAGTGGATTCTGCTCTGTCCTCCTCTCCTCTGTCCTGTCATGGGTAATGGGGTTGGTGGCCAAGGCTACACAGGAAGGAGAACAAGAAACCCACAAGCCAAAGCCTTTTGAAGGTCTAGTGTTAAAAAATGTTCACAGCAATCTTTGCATACATCTTCAATACAGTATGTTCTTAGTGCCAGAGTGTCAAGTACTGCTGCTATGTGGAATCTGGTGTCGTTTCACAGATATGCACAGTGTGTGCTTGGTGTCTGTGCCGTGACATACCAGGATATGGCAATATTTATCATGCCTGGAGACTTATAAAAGAACCCATGGCCTCACATGTAAACACACTTGGTAAGCATCATTCTTTGATGTGCATGGTTATTGCTGTGAAAGGGGCATCCTTAAAGACAAGTAAAATGAGATGGTTCCCAGCATTTGAGGAGAAAGTGAAGAAAAAAGCAAGTGTGGTGCAAGCTTAAAGCATAGCTACCAATTAAAATACCACAATTTCACTTACCAAAACTGAAATACAAACTTCTTGGACAGTCTGTACCTCACAGCTCCCATATTATTATTTATCAGATAATGTGATAAAAAAAAATTTGCACAAAAGATGGAAGCACAATGGTAAAATGCACACTGCTTATATAACGTTGGCTCTTTGTTAGTATTTACATAGACAACATACTACATTACAAAAAAAACCCAGACCCTGATCTTATGCAGGTAAAAAAAAGGACGTTTTGCGCAGTAAGACTTGCAGCATTGTAGCCTCTTATTATGTTCACGTTCATGTTTCTACACCAGAATCACTTTGGCAATCGCTTTCAACTTTGTTTTGTGCTGTTGGCTTTGTGTTCATATATAAACACTAAAACAAAGATCGCATGTGTCATCATTAGGATAGCGATTTGTGTTAGCGTGTGGACGAGTCATAAACCTTCTTGCAGTCTTGTATCTGTAAGAGACAAAACGTCTTTGGGTTTCATTTCTGTTGTAAACTGGGGTCTGTGGTGACTGACTCACTTTTGGAGCCACCCTGCAGTTGGCACTCATGAAACAGCAGTCTTTGGCGCTGGCTTCATTACTCAGCCCTGGAGGTTGCCCTGTGAAGAAACCAAAGTGAAACAAAGTACACAACGCTCCCAAACAGGACACGAACCGCAGCCGCCTAGCTGACAAACTCGTGACTTACTCTGCCACCACCCTCCAAGCCTCATAATGCAGACTTTGTGTTCCTTGAAAGCAAATCTTGGTGCCTAATTTTGATGCTGCCAGTTCATCAAGACACTGACACCAAAGGACACAATGTTCATATCTCTGCACACCAAAGGAATTTGACAGAATGGCAGTATTTAATGCCCTGGCATGCTTTGGACGACATATATAGTGAACAGTAACTTTTGTATAATTGTAATCAGACAAACGCTCTGTGCAGTCTGTCACAAGCAAAACAACCTAAAAATAAAAGCAGTAAGAAGTCATCGCATTACTGATGAAAGACCAAGCTAAGTAAAACATAACCAGTTTGGATATGATGTTTTGTGCACACAGTTGCATTTGACTATTTGTCATCCTCCAATGCAACGGCACATAATGAGGAGTGTGGGTTCAGCAGTGATTGGATTAGTTGAGGTTCTACGTCTTTTGACTTCTACACACTTCTAATGGAGATGGAACTGGCTCTAAAGTGATTACTGTCTTATTTAATCATTTCAGGAGAAAATGTTCTAATCAATTCTGCAAGTGTGCAGCCAGATGTTTGGAGTTTCTATAATTGAGTTATTTCAGTCAGACAAACAGAGATGTGTTTGGTCTAATTAGACTCCGTTGTCAGGGAAATCAAAAATTCTTCAAGCGGGAGCTGAATGCTTTTAATACACCCATTGAGTGATGTATCATTTTTAGAATTAATTTCTGATGCAATAAAAACTTGTCTGATCTTTGGATGTTCCTGTTCATCAAGAGCTGTCAGTTATTTCTGTCATAATTTTCTCAGAACAAACTGTTTAGAAAGTACATTGTTTGTCTCCGTTTGATCTTCCCAGAGTAATCAGGCGGTCGCAGATATTTATAGCACTCTTCCTCAATCTTGGATGGAATTAATATTTGTGCAAATGAATGGGCTCTCTACTTCTGTCAACGTATGCGGCTCAGAGATGATTTGTGCTGTTGTGATGTTAAAGCATCTTATGGTTTTCTCTTAATTTATCTGTGTATACATGCAGAGCTTTGAAGAGAAACTGTCTTCATTTGGACTGGGTTGATTTTCTTTCTGGCAGCGCTTAGCCTGTGTGACTTCATTACCCCCGTCAGGCCCGCCAAGCACATTGGCTAATTACTCAGCGAGTCCAGCATTGGCAGGTAGTTGCACACATATTGATCAAAGTGCTTAAGGCTGGACTTTCAAGCAGAAATTAATCAAGCATTATTTTTGCTGAGGAAAAATATTAAATCTCAAACTGTTCTGTATTTGATGTGATGTGCATGGTGTGGTGTTTACAAATCAATTTTTTTTTTACTAGATTATTGGCTAAACATAAGATGACATCAAAGAATATGAATCACTGTGCAATGACGTAGAGACATCCAGTGTAAAGGAGTGGTTCTAATCACAATACAGTCTGCGAGTTGAAGATGTCTGGACATCTACCAACTCGGTACAAGATTTCCAGTTTACTCCACATCTGAGTCATACCACCACCTTCAGGGTGAAGATTTCCACATTGCAAGATATCAGAAAGGGCTATCAGTAAAACCGAAGCTGGTCTGTCTGTTTTTGGACACATTATGTGTCTTTTTGATACCTAAAAAAAGGGACTTTCTTTCCTTGCACCTGCTGTGCAGATGCATTCTGAGTAACAGTCCCTCAAACTTCTACCCTCAGATTAATTGATGAGGCTTTTATTTTGGCTTGAAAATAATTGCCTCTAAAGAGTGTAACTGAACATTATGAGCTCCATAAACATGAGATTTATTGCAGGGCTGTTGCGAATGGGATTGTAGTGAATGGAGCTAGGTGTACCTAAGAAACTGACAATTACTTTGATAGTTTATTGCCTTTGAAAAAAGTCTGACCGTGGTACAATTTCTGTCTAGAAAGTTTTCAATATTTTTTTTAAAAACAACAACAAACAGTAATATCATTGTCAAGGCAACACAGTCCTCTTCCTCACGTCAACAGTTTTCAGTTCTGCACAACATGCTGATGATGCACTCCACAGACTGTATATAAAAGACAGCTTCCATGCATTACCTACTGATTTTTCAAGTCTTGTTAGTTTTCCTCGAATAGAGCATGTTGCGTTGTTGTTGGGGTTTCTTTTTTGTTTTTGCTGCTGTTTGTCTTAAATCAGATGTCACTGAAAATGAGGATGCAGCGAGCTCATGTAGTAGCAACCTGTCAATCACAATGTGACTACACACTAAACCGTATACCCCCCTTTGTGATGAAGCAAGCAACTGAGATGATAAACTCATTGGGAAAGTGTTTATTGAGGTCATAGATCAACTGTGCAGCAGAGTCATTAATCATGACAAGAGAAACAGCAACCAGAGGAGTCGCCACCTGATGGTCATTAGAAAAAATACAGGTTTAAGTCACCTCCATATTGGCTTCACTTTTTATACATGTTTTATGATAGTGTTGTAATTTCAAAAAATTTAAATTTAAAAAATAAAGTCACGTTTCCCTTTATTTTATATGAATCAGCTGATGACTTTCAGTGTGTAAGTTTTGGTTAGTCTCTTGAGTTCAGATGAAAGTATGTGCTCTGTAGCCCTGTGGATTTATCTGAGGTCATTTCTGTAGCTTGGTGAGCTGCCAAGAAGCCTGGATTGAAACGTACGTCAGCAGCGTGATTAACGGATAATGACAGACCCGGGTGTCGATATGTTCTGCGCTCAGATTTGTAGTGTGAGCATTATCACAGGCTCGGGCCCAGTATATCATCCAAAGGGAGTCAGCAAAGAAGTGTGGCAGGAGAGCAGTATGGAGACCGCTGCAATTTTCAAGAAGGGGAAAAAAATTAGGAGAGAAGATTCGAAGCTCCCCTGGTGCCATGTGGAGCTTATTTCTCATTTTCGTGTGCAGACAGTAAATACTTTGCTTTTTTCCTGGTAGTCCTGACCTGAACCTGTGACCTCCCCTTGGTCTCTGATGATACTCCCATGGTCCCTGGCTCAAGGCTGCCGAGCAGGCGGCACAGCCAGGGCCCAGCTTTGTAATTCACAGGCCTCTAGATCGCCTGCCACAGTGTATTGATTTTTGTTTCCCCAATCTCCAAGAGAGAAGCAAAGAAAAGATTAAAAACACTGTCAGTTTGAAGTTGAATAAGGATCCTGCACTGGGGAGATACCTTGGAGAGCAAGGGGTCACAGCTGTGGTACGTATATCTCTTTACAGGTTTAACCCTTCCTTGGCCTGTAATCCAATTATCAGTACACAAAACCAGCATGTGGGCACAATGTTATTTTGATATCTGCATTTTATCATGCATGAACACAGCTGCCATTTATGAATACACAAAAAACAGCTTGTGAGTCACATACAGGGTCTAACTGGGGGCCAAACAGCAAAGCTGTGTAGGCACCCATGGTGTTTCTACCTTTTGTTCTATAGCTTTATCCTCTTCTCTCATCTTCTGCCATTGCATTTGGAATCATAACATTTTAAAAAGTTTTCAAATCAAGCACATAGATTATTCCAGAACCTGGACCTATCCCAGTATCATAAATAGATCAAAGTTAGAGGTTCTGATTTTGAAAACGTGGAACTGTTAGAAAGGGTTCAGAGATTCCTTTGACACAATTTCCATCATAATACATTTTGTGGAAAGGTTTTTTTCACAGGCCACAAGTTTTCTTCCAGATCTTCAGATCAATTCTCACAAAAGTTATCAGATGGATTTTAGATCCTCAAAACAGTTCCATTGCAGTCAAAAGAAGAGAGATCATCCCAGCAGCTGTTTTTGCATTTACAGTCTGATTGTACATGTCCATCTGCATGTCCCCTTCACATCTGCTTTTTAGGGAGTTATAGTAATTATTATATATTCACCAAATTTAAAGCTTCAGAAACTAAAGCTCCATTATGTTCAAAAACAGCTGTTTCTGTGTCTTTGAACCATTTCTGTTTTTCAAGTCGTTGTTGTGCCCTTATGTTTAATTGACTGTTCCAGTTCTCAGACTTGTTTCCAGCTGTGTCTTCAATGAATTAGCCCAAATAAGTCACTGAATTATAATGACAAAGCACTTGTATATTATTTTTTTTCACATATGAATTCTGTGAATATCTCTAAAGTCAGGTGAGACATTTTCAGAAGTTTTCCTCTCTCATGTGTAACACACAGCAGGAGATAGCCCACACCTGATGTAGTCTAATTATTGAAAATATCTGATGATTACCTGGACGGACACAATGATTTTGTACTAGGGAAGTTACAGACCATCAAATTGTAAATATGACTGGCTCGAAGACGCGTGTTGACTCTCGTAAAAATTATTATTGTGGGGGGAAAAAGCTAAAGTCAGTCTAAATCGTTTTTGTACTTCTGTGTTTTGAGCTCAAATTTGCATCTCTAATATGTCAATAATTAGTATCAATTTGACTCAACTCTGTGAGGGATGTACCTGTACTTTATGTAGCTCATATGAAACTATAAATAAATAAAAATGCATCATGTTCATTACATTAATATTTATGTTGTTACAGATGCAGGAGAAGATGCCTTTAAGGGAACTGGGGGCAATGGAGTCTTTGAATGAACTAGTGGATGTGCTTCAGCTTTAAATATTGAGTCCATGTGATGAAAATTTTAATGTCTTTCTCCCCCCCAAATTTTAATATTACCATATGTAGAAGCTAATAAAAATAGATTTTGTACCTCAGACCTGACCTACATATTTTTTCTTAAGCTAATCAACAGTAGACTAAAATAGGAGGTTACATTAATCAAAGAATCCCATGAAATAAGCATAGTTGCATTTATTCGATGGAGGGTGCCAACACAGAGTTGGCAAAGTCTAAAATGAAAGCAGTATTTTGGGAGACCCCCGGAGACTCACTCTTGCCTGTATATACTGCCATCTTTCTACATTACAGTAAAGAAAGCTGTTGTTCAAACTGTATGTGTGTGTCTGTGATGTGTAGCAGGCATTTTGATCATCGCAGTCAGGCCCTGTTCATCTCTGTGGTATTGAAAAGGCTTCTTATTGGCCCTGACCCTACATGAAATATTGTGTTATCAGCTGAGCACGAGTTGCCATAAGGCATTAGGGCTAGCACATTTCTCCAGCTCCCCTCCCCTACAATCCCCATCCACTGGAAAAAGATCACAAATACAGTGCTGTCATTCCCTGTCCGCTCTGTTTACTTGATTTCTATCTATCTATGGTCAAAGCAAGAATGTCAAATCAAGTCAGAGTCTGGGGATGCCTTTAAATATTTTTGCTTTATTGATATTTTTAAGGAGGGCAGCTTCTTTTCCACTCCTTGCAGATCTAATTTAATTGTCACAAGTAACTGGATGAAATGTATGTATGTAACTGCAAACGTACTGTACTGGGATGTTTCAAATACAGGTGATAACTCTAATAAAAGATGACAGAAGACATAAGAAAACAAATTACAGGGTGACAATTTCCTCAGATGCTGTCACCCAAGGTTCAAATGGCAGACACCATGTTCTATTATTTATTGAGTTAGTTGATGAAATGTCATCTTTGATGATGTGATGTTCACAGGGAGGGCTGACGTCTAAGAAGTTCAACTGACAAGCATCGCCGTAGCCTTGCCAAAAACATGTACTCTTCTTTAAATATTGAAGGCCTACATAAGGAGGAACATGGAGTCCTTTGTGCTGCCTGTCATTATTATACACATGTCAGCTGGTGCAAATTAATTGGCTGGATAGCACTGTTTTTTTGCACACTGATTAAAGGAAACGGGATACCTTTCAGGAATTGCTGCCTTGTAGCTTTTGTGCAGCCGTTTTTCTAAGTGTGTGGTCAAAAAGACATTGAACCTTAGACAGATCACTCTTGCCCCTATGTATTCCACTAGTATGCAGTTTGTATTACTGGAGAAAGCATACTTGCAACTATTTACTACTGGTATTACATTGCACATTTTTATCAAATTAGTTTAAATGCACTAGAAAAAGTCAACAGAAGAGAGCAAAAAGCAACTGACAGGATACACAGCACTATAAAATTCCCACAATTTACAGAGCAGGATATTGTATTTTATTTTATTCATATGAATTTGCCTTCAGGCAATTTCACAAGCTTAAAGTCTTGCACAATATGCCGGGCCTCCTCAAAGGGCATATTAGTGTTTGCTGTTGCATATTAATTTAGCATCCAGGATGACTGACTGGATTCAAGCCTCCATGCTCCTTTATGCCTTCTTCTCTCACCCTGAAGGGGTAATATTGCAAGATTATGAGTCCTGTGTGTTATATTTATACCCCCCCCACCCCCCCCCCCCTCCTCTTTCTACTCCTTTTTATCTCAAGCAATTATGT
>VOQK01031937.1:17833-33512 GCA_015052645.1 Benitochromis conjunctus
TATGTCTTTCATCCCATCAATCTGTCACTCAACATCTACTTATACCCACCACACTGTTTAGCCGGGAGACTCATCTGTTCATTCACAGCTAAACACTTTTTGATCAGCCCTCGTTTAGTTAATACAAAAGATTTTGACTGCAGCCTACACGTGGCACACATTAAGACGGAATTTTTGCAAGTGAGTAGTTAAATAAACTTCCACGCAGTGCACATTTGAACAGGCGTCGCCGTAAAATAAAGAATTTCTTTTGCTGCTATTAGCCACAAGCTACATGTTGTATTTACGTCATGCCCAACAATCTCATTGAAAAGTTATTTTTGCCATGTTGACGTGCCTCCATATGGCTGTACAGGTGTGAGGGGAGAATATGTGAAGAATCTATCACTACTGTACCGCAGCGGCCCTAGTTATTTTTGTTTGTCCCATCCTCTTTGGTGGAACATGGGGGGCTCAGGGAGCGCGTGGAGCAGAAGATGTGCGAGCAGAGGATCAATGGGAAGAAAAAAGCATAAGCCCATGTGCACAAAAGAACAGAAAGCGCAAAGAGAAAACACACCCACACATCATAAACACGCGCACACATGCAAACATTATAAATACACAGCGTAAACCCAGGTGGATTTGGTGCAAGCTGTTTTCACTGGCAGCAACTCCCCCCTTCCCACCGCTGCCACCACCCCCCTCAGCCACATCCCAGCCCTGTTCAGCAAAGCTGTCACAGCGGCAGCACTCATAATGAAGGGTAAAATATTTTATTCAGATTTATTAATTTGAAAATGAAGCATGCCTGTCGACAGAGGGACAGTTCTTCTCAATCTGTCAACGCGGAGCCACTCTGCGCTGACACCAGGATTCATTTGTCTTGTCGGCTCTGACAGTCGGATTCTCCCAGTGCTCTGCGGAGAGGGATCGCCCAGGGATTTTTTGAGCTGGATAAAACACATTCCGACAAGGAACAGCCTCTTTATTAATGCAAATTAGGCCAGAAAAATTCCAGCAACAGCTACTTGGCTCCAGAGTCCTGGCTCCATTCTGTTTTTTCTTCTTTTTGGGGGGTGGGTGGGGTGTGTGTGTGTGTGTTAATAAAAGCAGCCTCAGTGTGTTTGTGAGAATAGGGCCTGCAGGAGGACCTGTCACACCACAGCTGTGACACTCTCCACACACATGAGACCAAATTTTGGAGCCTTTCCTGCACTTTTAGGTGCCCTTTCCAGGTATAATTGCTCATATCACAACAGTGAATACTGTTTCTGAGATTTACTTTAAAAACAAACCTAGTAGGAAAAATTAACACATCTACAAGTGTTTATCGAGGTTAACTATTGAATTGTTATATATAAGAAGTGCATATTGGTCAAACCTTTTCCCCTCTATTTTTGACTTTGGATATGGATTTTTTTTTCTCTCTCTGCTGCATGTCTGTGTGCCGGTTTAGACCAGAGGCCACAGGACTCACGAACTGTGGCTGACTTGCGTTTGCCTGGATGAGTGCAGGCGAGTTGTTGTTTTATTTCGCCGAGAGTCCTTTGACATTTATCTCTCTTCACCTGCTCCCTGATGGTGATTCCAAGTGACAGGGTCTCCTCTCTTTATTCCTTCTCTGTCTTTCTGTCTTTTCTCTCCAACCCCCCCTTCTCCACTCTGCTTCTTCTTCTTCACTGTTTTGGTCATTTCTCCACTTGCACTATAACCTCATTCCTTCTTTTCTTTCTCCTCCAAACCTCGCTGCAGATACGTGAATCTTAAAACTGACCACTATTGGCACTCCACAAAGTAAATTAAGCTTGGTGTGCTGAGGGACCATTAAAGAGGAAACGCATGTCAGTCAGGGACATTTGAGTAGAGACAGCTCA
Source organism: Benitochromis conjunctus (assembly GCA_015052645.1). NCBI lineage: Eukaryota > Metazoa > Chordata > Actinopteri > Cichliformes > Cichlidae > Benitochromis > Benitochromis conjunctus. The sequence goes on from VOQK01031937.1 coordinate 19,690, forward strand.
AGATGCCGGGGTGAAGACGTGCATGATGGGATTGCTTCCTTATAATGTTTAAAACCAGAATGCTTCTCTGATCCTTCAATTACTTAAATGGATGAGATAGGGAAGGAGAGCATGTTGCCACTGTAGCTCTACTGTAACGTTTAGATTAGTTATTTGGTTATCCTCTGCAACATGGTAGAGGCTGTATTTCACTGAAGCAGACAGGAGGCTTCGCTTATTCAAAGCCCTCACATTGTCAATATATCGTGACACACAAGGGCTTCTGTCTGGTCTCCTGCAGTGTGGATTTACTCTTGCTTGAAGACAGATGTATTATATGCAACCACCTCACACTGTTGCTATTTGTGAGGCTCCAAAGCGATGCGGGCTGCTGCAAAAATTGGACTAAAATGTCAGCCAGAGAGGTGGCTACTTCAAATTGTTTGCACCCGGTGTATTGGCCAGCTCTTCTGGGAAAAGTCACCTTAATTGCAAAGGCTTCAATACTTGACCTCACCATCAGTTCATTAACCCAGCAATAAAAGAAGCCCTCATTCTGCCAGAAATGCACCCGCTCTGCCCATTTGAAAACTATCTCACTTCCACAACCCTGTTTTACCCCGAGAGTGAACGCCTCTGATCGCCACCCACTTTATCAATTGCCTTCATAATTTTAAAAGCCTTTTTTATGTTGTTGTTTTTCTCTCATATAGTAAATGGAGCCATAATTTAATATTTTAATGCATGTTAATGTGTTGTTTAACCTTCTAGCAACAATCAGGCGTCTCTAAAAGGTTAACCTTGAACGTGAGCCAGTGCAGACAGCAGCACAATAACGCGTCAATCTTTGAAAAACATCTCTGTCTAATGGATTAGTGGTTGATTGCACAGCCCCATCTCGAGGTAGATGCCGTATATATTGGATAGGCATTAAAACGAGCATTCCTCAATTTTCTCGCTGCCGCCCCTCAGGGTCAATGGATCGCTAGGGCAACAAAACGCTGAGTCAACGCTCCCCTCTTAATTTATCTTGGGTTTGATTATAGCTTCGTTCATGTCTCCAGGAGTCCACCAGCAAAAAAGTTAACAGGTTAGATTTGAAAGAAAGGAGAGGTCTGTTCAACTTTCCCTTTTTCCCTTTTATAATATATCAGTGGTTAGACTATAAGGTTGTATGAAAACATGGCAGACCTGAACTGACATAAAAGGTAAACAATATTGTAAGAAACATGACAGGGGGTTTAAAGAAACAAAGAAGTTGTCTTGAAATGAATGAGAGAAAGGCCATGCAGCTACTGGTGTGTGAAGGGTAACTAGACTGTCAGTAACCTTTACGTGATGGGCTGACATTGTATCTATCATATTAAGGATTGGTCAGGTGGAAACACAGCGATCAGGCACAGCTTAACATCCTTCTCCAAAAAAGGGAATTTTATGAATGAAAGTCATTTCAGTTATTTTTCTGTGACCTGAAACAGGTGATTTCTTATTTGAAATATTTTTTTGACCTGTGCAATTTATACATTTCACACATTTTAAGGCCTTAATACGCGTCTTTTGTAGAGGTGTTCAAAGATCTGAAGAACTATAAAGGTTATTCAACAATTATAACACTGGACAAACACAGAAAATCACATCAACTACTTACATTCCCAACAGAACTTCATTGATTTGAAACAGAAATTCTGAAATTTCTCAACAAATAGTGCTGTAGTTGCTGCGGGAGAGCAATTTCAGTATTTTTTTAACTTTAAACAACATTTCATACACAAGGGACTGACGCAGGAGAACAAAGCAGAGTTAAGACTAAAGTCAAGGCAACAGAAATGCAAAACATATCAAATTTCATCTAAAACAAAGAAGCAGAAGAAAAAAGGTATATTTTTTACAAAGAAAAATTATAAAGTGAAATTTAAAAAATAATTTAACAATCCTAAGTATTGTGTCTGTGAAGGTTCTCAGTCAATCCTAATACAATGGAATACAATCCTAAGTATTCCATTTACATTGGATATAAATTGGGATTGTCTCTATGCTGGAAGCTTCAGGTAATATGTTCAGATGTGGAACCAGTGGTAGATCAGGGTCACACTGCAAAAGAAGATGATCAATAACATTAAAATAATAACTAGAAATGTTCCTTAAAGTTAGTTATCGGGCACACTTACAACCAGGCTTACAAGACTACCACACTTACAGTTATGTGGTAGTGGGACCACATAATTTCCTCAGGGATTAATAAAGTATTCTGTTTCTGATTTTGATTCTGAATAGTGGAGTAAAATGAAGCTCTTTTTTTTAGCCTGTGTTAGAGAGTTCTGCTGCTTATCAAGCAGAAAGCCAACAGAACAAATTCTGCTCAGGTACATTCTTCGTGGAGGTTTTTGATTTGATGCAGGTCTGGGGTCTGTGAGTGAGAATGTCCAATATCTGAGATTCCAACCTAACAAATCACAGAACAGTTTCCACTGCCCTGAGATAAAACTGAAGAAAGGAAATCCCCAAAATACAAAAGTTATAACCCATTAAATTGTTACTAAATTGTCACAAAAAGTAACTGCCTTGCAACATACCACTGAGTATGGTACTGCTACCAAACCAGTATTAAAACACTGTTATTTACAGAAAGCTGAAACATTTTGTAAAATCTAAAGGAAATGATTAGATCATTAAAAAATTAATTAAAACCTATATTCAACTGGAAAATAGCCTCACAGATCAAATGTTGAAAGTGAGAAAATTTAAGAATAGATGCTGGTAATCTAATTTCAGTGACAGAATGCTAAAGAAATGGTGTAACACATCATAGCTAGTAAGGCAACGTGTAGTTAACATGATTGAGTTTTTTTTTTAAAGCCTGCCAGAGAGTTTTTCAGGAATTAGGATGGGGAGGAGTTCACCACAAATTTAAAAATTTTAGATAAGAGTGTTTATTTAAGCAGGAAGTGTAACTCTTGATATTAAGAGTTTCTTTTGCAAACGTGTCCAGATGGCTCGTAAATCACTTTACGCTCTGCTTCGGTGTAAAGTCCAGTTCACCATTAACTTTTTATAATTATTTGAACAAGGAAGTATTAACCTAACATATTTTTCCAACCATGGGAGAAGCCAGAGCTCCCAGAGAAACCTCACACAAGCACAGAAGCAACATGCAAACTCAGCACAGAAAGGCCCTGGATTTGCACCCAGCACCCACTCACTGTTAGGAGACAGCGTGCTAACGAGTGAGCTACTGTACTACCTTGATAATAAAATATCAATTCAAAGAATCTTATAATACCTATATCCACAAGTTATTGGGAAGGAATTCCACTGTTACAGCTTTCCAAAAAGGAAAGAAAATGCTGCTGGCATCGAATTCAGATATTTTTAAAAACGATAAAGAAAATTTCTTTGTTGTCTTTGATCTCAAGAAACCAATTAGGTTCTTATTTACAATTTGTTTGATTTTACAACTTTGTTGGAAGAAGATTAGTAAAAGTAAATAAAGTGTTTGACTTGAGTTTGTTTGTCATGGAGTAGTTTGTCTGTCAATCTGCTGGTTGTGTCCCAAGTTTCCGCTGTTTATCCACCCATTCTCGCATCTATCTTTATCCCCAGTCTGTAACCAGAGGCTCGAGCTCTGAAAAGGTGCATGTGAGATGCCTGTGATACACTACAGTGACAGTAGTTGAGCAATGGGCCTGTCTTGTTCTGGGGCCCCTGCTGAAGCACAGTTCCCCTTTGTTCTGTGATGTATTGATCCATTCAGACCTCCTCCCGAATGTACTCCACTGGTGTTCACTCTGCTCAAACCAGCTTGTGCCATGGATCTTCCTCTAATGCTCACTCTCACTCAGCAGCAAGAAACAGAGTCTGCGCAAAACCCAAAGACTAAGCTCTCCACCACAGTTCTTACTCTAGTAATAATGTTAACAACAATTGAAAATGTCCTGTTTTTTTAAGCTACCCAGCACAAAGCCCTTACACTTTGTTGTCCATTTTATCATCTGCATCTTTAGAAGACTACAGAATTTTTATTCTCTCCACATCAATGTGTCTTAAGATTCAGAGGCATTGTTTGGAAAAAGTTCATTTGAAAATCTTAAGTTCTCACTTTATATTCTCTCATAGAGCGAACGCATCTAGGGCCGCTAGCGTTACTTGCCAGGTCACTCGGGGTATAATTAACATGCCATTACACTTGCATCCATAGTAACTCATTAGTGTTACACAGAGCCAAATCTTTCATTTATTAGGAAAAAACAAAACAGATAATAATGATGAAAAGCCAACTACAGTAACTTTTTTACAGTGGTCCGAATGTGTTAAAATCAACGAGAGGGTTATGTGTTTGAATCCGTTCCATTAGAGCTGCCTCCACACAGCCTAAAAGCTGTGCAGGATGAAAGGAAGGATTTATCTGCACAACCTCATCACATGATGTGACCCAGGGCCTGGAGCAGAAAGGTCTCTCTCTCTCAGGTGCCATGGAAACCAGCCCACCTCTGGCTGCTTGTCCTGCTTCGTCCTCCATTCGCCCTCTGTGCTTTTTCTGTGGAGGTTTCTGAGGCCTGTTGAATGTCTGAGTATTTAAACAGGTTATTCCAAATCTGTAAAAATTTTAACACATGCTTTTATGAATCTCTAAATTTCAAATTTCTCTAAATTTCTAATTCAAAAAAGCAATTGGACACCGATACTCTAAATTGTCATTAAGTTCATCCTGTTTCCTTTAATTATCCTTGTGATAATGAAGGTAGAATGGAACTGGCCACCAGTGGCAACATGTAAACAGTGTCATATGACTGTATGTCAGTAGGATTACTGCTAGAACTACCCAATCAAATTTTATGAAATATGGTGGAGAGGTGAAATATTGACAAAAGGAGAACCCGTTAAATTTTGGCCTGGCTTCAAAATACTTTCTTTAAAGATAAGGAAAAATGATGCACACTCTGAAGTTTAGACAGCTAAGCCTGTGTGTGTATACAAGGTCTTACAACTCACCCTGTGTGTCAGAATAAAATCTAAGCCATTAATAAGGAACTCTCTGTAGACCTTTCTGTAGGAGTGGTGAGGGAGATCAGGGCTTTGAGCACAGTGGCCTCAGTATTTATGAAATGCAAGAAGTTAGAACCATCGGGGCTCTTTCTAGAGGCACTGTCTGAACCACCAAGCAGGCAGCTCCTTGATCATGAGGGTGAGCACGAACCCAAAGGTCACTCAGTGCTTAAGAACTCAGAGATGATAGGACCCACTAGAAAGATGAGCATCTCTGCAGCACTTCTTCATCCAGGTAGTGCAAACAGACAAAAGCTAATCTGAGTAAAAGACAAATGACAACCTGTTGGGAATTTCTAAGTGTATTACAGGAATGCCAAGACCTTTAGAACAAGGATTTTGAGGTAGGATTAAACTAAAAATTTTGTTACGAAATAACACCAGACACCAACTAATGCCATTTCGCATCTAGATTGAAGCATGGTGGTGGTAGCATAATGCTATGGTCCATGGTCAGTGGTGGTAGGGAGACTGGTCATACTGAGTGGAGGATAAATACAGACTAATATCTGGAAAGCCAGATAAAGAAAAAGGAAAATCTGCTCAACAGTGCAGACAGTCTGAGACTGCGCAGATGGTACACATTTTAGTGTAATTATGACCTAGAGCGTATAAACAAGACAGCTTGGAAATGTCGTTGGGTCAGATTTCCTGCTGTTCTTGAGTGACCCAACCATAATCCAGAGTTAAACCTCACAGAACATCTGACGATAGTATTTTTAACCAAAAATACTGCCGTAAAAGCTGCTTTAATTGCTCTCAGAGGGGCTTTAAATGGCTGACTCTGGGGTATGGATACTTTTGAAGATTAATAATTTCAGTTTCTGATTTATAGTTAATTTATAGCTAATAGATTTATAGATTTATAGTTAATTTACAGAAATGGCACAAGACCCACTTTCTCTTTTTGATTTACTGAATCTAGATTAACAGGTAATCTATTCTTTATTATATAAACTGTGCAAAATCCAAAGACTGAGGATACTTTATGAACCAACTACTGGACTGAGATTCCATGGTCAAGACATTTCTCTAGCTTGTGATGGTGTTTTGGTGTCTTCTTTTCCAAAGGAGTCTCTGGTCCTAAATGGGTTTTATATGGTTTAATGGTGTACAGCTTGCATTTTTATTTTAAGAAAAAAGTCAATACAAAAAAACAAAAATACATTCTTTTTTTTTAATAAGATCACATTATTCAAGCTGTTTTTACGTCAGGTTTTGTCCTTTGCTGGTGCACCTGAGGATCTGCAGAGCAGAGGTGTCAGAGCTGAAGCTGTACATGTCCTACACCTGAGCGTTACATTTGCCACCACTGTTAGAGTCTGCCTTTTGTTACTTTTAATAGCTGTAATGGCCTCACAGAATCCCACTAGGTTCGATGGCACTCTGGTATGGAAACATTCATTTATTCAGCTCAGCACTCCATAATACACCGCTTACATCGCTGCTGAAAATTAAGCATTTTACAGGACATCTATTAGCATTTCCTGTTTCATCACTAGTGTGTGGCTGATCGCGCGTCAGCCTGGCAATAAATGGAAGAAGATCACTGCCAGCTCTGTGATTTGTTTGCTTTGCCATGTAGCCTGAAAGTATCAGCATATATTTAGATTTCTAAATGCCCTGCTAACATAACTTAGCAGATGTTGGGGAGTCATATGGATGTTGGTGTAACAGAGACCCCCTCAGGTATTCTCATTATTCTACTACTGAGCAGATGGCAAGGAAACTTACCACACGTACTATTATCCATCATACATATTCTGCTCCCAATTTACATAGCTGGTGCTTCAAGGGAGCTCCTACAGGGAGAGCTCCTAGCTCCAGGATTGCACTGCAGCTCCACCTGAGGCTTTGGAAGAGAGTCTGAGATGTCACTGCCACTACACCTCAAGCTCAAATATGCTAATGGTTGTACAAAGGAATTCCAATGGGTGCATTCCACTTTGTATATTTTGATTTGAGAGGGAGAAAAAATTTGCAGCCTGATGATTTTTAAATAGTTTAATATCATTCAGGAAATGTTTTACGATGAAACAGCCTTAATAAGATGATAAAATAGACGCTTTTATTGCATCCATCACTTATCAGGCTCTCAAATTTCCAGCCTGATGCATTTACATGTGGTGGCATTTCAAAAATAAATTAACATTAAAATGCCCCAAAGACCTATTTTCTCATTCAGCTTCTTTCTATTACCCATGGTCTCCTACACAAGTCCACAGCTGTCTGCCAGAGCTAAAACTGTGTTGTTCAGTGAAATGGGTGTATTCTGAATAGGCACTTTGAATCAAGCTGTCCTATCAGTTGTGACTGCCTGAGTTTAAGTATGATCTGATTATCTATAGTTTGTGTGTGAGTGCATTTTATTTTCAGTCCTGATTTGTGGATATTTTGTAGTGAATATTTAAAAGAAACCAAATTGAGTTTTTGATTACTAGTAGCACTATGGGGCCAATGTATTTTCACATAAATTCCAGTTTTGTTTGTTCTCATGCACACACACACACACACACACAGCTGTGCAAGCTGTGCATGTACGCGCAGCAAACACCAGGGCTGAAAATTGAAACCAACATGTGATGCCAAAAACTGCTGTTCCACAAATGGCCACTTACGGCTGGCTCCAAAAAATAAATATTTGAACAAATAAATAATAAAGAAGTCAGTAATATACATCCCTATTTTAAAATGCTTAGCTATAGAGTGTGAATAAATATGTTTGCAACTGACTACACAATGTACACATTGTTTTTTGTTTTTAGCACACATCATGACTTCTGGAGTGACATTGTTGAGACATTTTCCCAGGTGTTTATTTGGCACTTTTAATTCCATTATATGAAGTAGAGGCAGCAGATATATCTGAATCTGGCCAGGTCAAATCAAACAGTGTAGATGTATACACAGCACTATGAACCTGAGGAATATTATATAAATTTGACTGGAGGCTGAACTGTCCTTTTACATTATGAATTATTATGGTTGTGGCTACTTTGATTGAAAGTTAAGCAGACATACATGACTGCAACTGGCACAGCAAAGAAGGTGGAAGACGTATATATAACTTTCAGGAGACAATCCTTTTCAAAAATAGATTCTGGGGGAAAGTTAAAAAATAAAATAACTTTTCTCATTCAATGTTCACTTCTGGCTCCATAAAACTGAGATGACCAGTCAAAATGCTAAAACCACCTCTTCGGAACTAATGGCTGATGGCGGCTTCTCGTGTGTATTTACAATATACACATATACCTGTCAAAGCTGTCAAAGGGCTGAACAAGACCGCTAAAGAGCAAACATGCACATGTCAGTAAGTTTTTTTTTTACAAATGTTTTATGAAGAAAAAAAAAATATTTAGAATGCATTTGTTTGATCTCAATGGTGATTGACATTGAATGCGATTTTTTTTATTTTTAAATTTTGAGAAAACACTATCTTCAACATACTGACGATAATGCAACGCATTCGTGCAGGTTTCCATTTTTTTATATGAAATGTGTTGGTCGGTCCACTAATGCACCGGCTCAACTGCGTATTGTTTACAAAGATTTGCAGAAATCTTTAATGCTGAATTGAATTCAGAGTGGGGATGAGTTTGCAGGTAGCTGTCTTTTAACTGCTTGCAATAAAACACTGAGGCACTCTTATGTATTTACATACGCTCCATTTTATGTGTGTCACACATGTATACATCCAGGCCAGTGATTTGCACAGCACCGTCCTTACTTTAGTTCCACTCTGAAGCTCTTTTTGCCCCTCCTCCTCTGCCTCCTTCTTCTCTCTTTCCTCTGAAAGACTCTCAGTGGTGGAGGGAAGCAGCAGCAGTGAGGCAGCACTGGGCCTGAAGGGCACTTTTCAGCCTGGCCAGACACACTCAGGCCTTGCTGCTTGGCTGCGCAACATGGGTCACCGCCTTACATTAGGAGGACCCTGCCAAAGTCAGCCAAGCGAAGCCCTGCAACATACCTGAAAATGAATGAACAAAGTCGATGTGCCTACTGCAACAAAACAAGCATGTCTGACTATGGGAGTCAGTTTCTGATATCAAAATGAAATATTAATGACATCAGAAAGGTGTTTTTCATAATGTGTCTCATCAGTAGATGGATTTTTCTAGTCATAAATCTTTATGCACATTATCTATCTAATATTTATAACAAATGAGAAGGCTGGCCAATAGTTTTGATTGGTGCCCCTTATCTTGGCACAGCATGGAGATGAAATGGTCTCCATGGGGCCAGCTGGGGCTCTTGCTGAGGTCAGAAGGAGAGGCTAAAGCAGACCTCTTATTATTTATTTGGAGTTCAGGCTCTATCCATCACTGCGGGTCCTTAGAGTCTCCCTGGTTGTAAGGCAGCATCCACATCTTCCAGCTTCTCCACTGAATCCCACTCTTACAGTCCAATGATAGACGTTTCACGAGAGGCACCTCAAGGTGGGGCTAAATGGTCTTACAGTATATTCCCAATCATGTCGCGTAGGCGGAGTCTGACTCTCATGCTCTTTGCTGTGTTGCTGCCTGCCCAGCTTCTACTATAGCTTTCATGACAAAAGCAAAGGGATGGAGTGAGTGAAATAAACCCACACTTCGTGTTTCTCACAGCCACTTTTTGGGGGGTAATTTAGCAGAGAGAGGGGGGGTTTGGATCTCTGCGCGACATTACAAGAAAACGTGCGTGTTTAGTAGTAGAAAGCAGCTGCCTGTCTCTTTTACGCATACCCTACTCCAGTGAAGGCAGCAGCAGTTCAGATCAGATTTCACATTCAACCCCGACCAGCTGAGAGAGAGAGAGACAGCCAGAGAGCAGGAGGGCTCGTTTCTCCGCTTTCCTCTCCGAAACCCCCTTTTTTCCTGAGCGCCACTGACCGCTCCAGCGAGGAAAAACCCGGGTGTGCGGCGCAGTTATCGGGATTTTTATTTTTATTTTTTTACCTCCCTCCCTCCTTTTTTTCTTTTATGTATTTTTGCAGGATTTCAGCAGCGAGAGTACCACAGAGAATTAGATAAGAGGGAAGAAGAAGAAGAAGAGATGGACGAGCAGCCGAGGTTGATGCACTCTCACACGGGGGTAGGCATGGCAGGGCACCCCGGCCTGCCGCAGCATATGCAGGAAGGCACCGGAGGAACGGACGGTGACGGAAGAAAGCAGGACATTGGAGACATTTTACAGCAAATTATGACCATCACGGATCAAAGTCTGGATGAAGCCCAAGCCAGGTAAAGGACATGCGCCGGTTCACTGTCAGGAGACGGCGGCGGCAAAGTAGATAGAAAATAAATAAATACAAAGATGGTGAAAGAAAAAAAAATGAAAAAACAAATTCTAAATATATGCGCGGAAATTTCCAAATTTCCAATGCGCTACGGCGAAGATGAAAGTAGAAACGTAAAGGCGGCGCGTTTCTGTGCAAAAGCCGACACAACCGATTTTGCTCCAATTAAAATAACTCGACAGCCGCGCTTCAGCAGAAAATTAAAGTGTGTAAATATGGCGTTTATTGCCAGCGTGTCGCCCACTGAGGGTATTTTAAAAACACTTTTCACTTTAGCGCAGTCAAGCTGCTTTTATTAGTGCACTCAAATAAAGCTCATCATTTATTTCTAAATATGAAATGGAATACGCGAGTAACAGCCCGCGCTGTCTCTGGAGTGTTGTGCAGCTCGCAGCAAATGCAGAGCAACTTTCTTACTTGTGATACATAATTTAAGATTTCATCCATCTTGTGTGTTCCGCCTTAAATTCAGCGAAGATGAAGTTGTGCATTCAAAATTCTTTGTTTTTGTTTTGTTTTGTTTTTTTAATGGAATAATTGTAATGCTGTAATTTTATTTTCTTAGTGTAAATGTTGGAGAATACACAAAAGTAACTATCAATGGGTTTATAGCACATGTGTACACATACAGATGTTAATACTTTTTCCTGTAATTGCTCTGTAGCGTTTGACTGTTAAATAAGTTAAATCAGCAGTTTCTGATCAGCAATTTAACACAGGATAAAATCTATGCTTTTCCTTCCTGTGGTTTGCTCATGAAGCCACTTTTCTGTTTCAGGAAACACGCTCTGAACTGTCACAGAATGAAGCCAGCTCTTTTCAATGTCTTGTGTGAAATCAAAGAAAAAACAGGTATGTTCATACTAATTTTGCAGGCGTATGTACCACTGCTCTGTCGCTGCCTCCAAATATCCTCTCGCAGGTGAAGGGAATTGAAAAGTGCACACACTGTATTATTAAGTAGCTGAAAAACCCACAGAGCCACAGTACCTGCTCTCCTTATCATCAGAGACTAATTTGCTATTGAGGCTCAAATTCACGTTGAAAAGCTTGATTCAGTCACAACACAATTCACCATATAAATTTCAGTGACATGTAAGACATGTGTTTCCTCATGTAGTGCTTAAGTCTGTGTGTTTTAGCGGTTTCACAATAGGAACTGTGGACAATTACCTCCAACAGTCCTTATCAATTATTGTGTCAAAATATGAATGAAGTTCTTTTTTGATGCTATTGTGGAATAATAGAGAGTATTGAGCAAAAATTGTCACAAGCACGTTGATGTCTCCCCTTGTGAGTTAACTGTCAAGTCTGCTGAATACGTCTCTTTCTATTATGTATTGTGTCTCTCTATTAAAGCAGTTGTGAGAGAGCATGTCAGCAGAATAATTGCTAGGAGAGAAATAACGTAACATAGGAGGCGTAAGTCATGTTTCCAAATCATTCTCCCTGTGACATTTTTGAAATTGGCAGAGAGAGAATTCAGTGCACTTCAGCTTGATAGCGTGCACCTCGTCTTTTATTTCCTTGTCTTTATACCGATGTGCTTTAAGACTCATGCAGACTTACATCGTTGAGATACCGAGTTGCCAAACCATGGCAGCAAGAGCCAGGGTTTCTGTGTGTTTCACACTCATTAGTGCATGAAATCAAATGGAAGGGGTGAAGAAGATATTGTTTCATTGTCTCCGAAGTTGCACTTGCTTATACTTGACCTTTGTGGTAGCGGTGATTGGTGCTGTTTGTGTTGTTTCTCGTGTGTGTGATCCCACCCTCGCCTGGTGCTTTCATGGATGTTTTCATTGAGGCTTTCATTGAAGATCACCTCGCTGCTTCCCCCCCCCCGCCCCCCAAGCGTGGCAGTTTATCTTGAATCGGCCACTGCCTCAGGAGAGAGCAGGGGGGCCTTTTGAAGCCTGCTGGCTCGCTCTTAGTTTTGTTGTCTTGGTAGGTTTTATCGAAGGGGAGTGACACAGTTATGCATAGTGTTTTACTCCCTGGCGGTTCTCGGAGTTCATCTAAAGTTCGGCTCTTCTGAGAGTACAAAGTAACTTGGACCCCTTCCTGCCTGCACTCCCTTTTGTTTTCGCTTTCAGCTGGTAACCTATAAATACAAGGTGCAGCATAAGGAGCTGTGTGCTGGAGATCTGGTGCCTGTCATGTCGTTGTAGTTATTTCATTTTATTCAGTCAGCTTTGTTCTAGTTTAGAAAGAAACATTTACAGCAATTTATGCAGTTTCCATTAATTCGGATGCATAGTTATTTTTTTTACTCTAGCACTTAAATGTCTTCATTTCTTTCCACAGTAGAAGTACAATTCAGAGATTACTACAGCAAAGAGTAACTGTGTAATTTCTCCTTTCTCACACCTCAGCTGTGCAGTCAAGTTTAGTGTAAATAAAGTATGGAGTGTGAAAAACATTTCCTTCCATATAACACATCAAGTCTCTGACAGATTAGGCGCTACTATACAAAGGTTGTGCCCGCTCTTTTGTCTTAATCCATTCAACAATATTTGCCTTTCTTGATAAGACCAGCAGTGCACATTTTTACATGATGAGCGATATTATGAATGAAGATTTCTTGGGTCAGTTTTTGAATTTCAGCTGTAAAAGCCTTCTCTGCTGTGTTGTGAAAAAGTCGTAGCTTGTTGCTCCATCTAGTGGTTTTCCCTTCTTTTGAAATCTAATTAAAGCAGAGTGTTTAATATCTTTTTTATTGTGCTGCAATTTAACTTCGGATTTTTTTTAAATGTGCATTTACACAAATCTGAAGCTATGCTGGCAAAACAAAGTAGCTTAATCGGCTTTTATGTTAAAAAGTGCAAACTTTTTATTGTAAAGAGTAAATTTGGTTCTTTTCGCTACATTTTTTTTTTTTGGCACACCTTTGTGCTTAGACATTTTTCATATTTCAATATTGAAATTACTACTGAATCAGTATGAACCACTTTTAAATATTTCAGCGCGCAGCTTTAGCAACTGCTCGGAGCTGCAATTGAGCCGCTGTAACTTTGTCCTCAGTAACCATCAGAGTGCAGAGACAGTGTGTATCCACAGAGCTGCTGTTTGCTTGTGTATATTTTCCATCCCTGGAGCCGCTGACAGCACCTGCAGGACACAATGCCAGTGCTGATCTAGGGCCTGAACTTGTGACCTGCTCTGTGTATTTTTACTGGGAAGAAGTGAGCGATGGCCAACAGAAATATTGTGCAGTATAAACAAGCACAATAGAACACCGACACCAGGGAGGAAAAAGAGGAGGAAGGAACACTTTATTTAAACCAGTGTTTTTAGTTTGGTTTTTTTCTTCCTTTTTTGACAGACAGCGGCTCTGACTTTACCCAGATTCATTCCGGGCATATTTGGGCTGTCTATTTTACTTCAAAGGAATGCTGTTTTTCTGACACTGTGTGTGTGTGTGTGCGTCTGCGTGCGTGCGTGCGTGTGCAGCATCATACATTCATAAGAGGAGACAAAGCAAAAAACTATAGAGAGCATATTAATTATATGACTGTATTTG
>VOQK01031961.1:2831-17526 GCA_015052645.1 Benitochromis conjunctus
GTAATTACTTATGTTTGTATGAGATGAAGTCGTGATTTCGGCTTGTTCCATGTCCACATACTTTTAGTCTTAAAGAGGACCACTTTCCACTTCAATTATCAGTGACTAAAGCCCAAGTTATACAACTACACTTTAGATTTCTCTTATTTTGCAAGTTTTGCAGTTAATTTCATTTCAGATACATCACGTTAATTACACAACTACACAAAACATGAACTTTAGACGCTGAAGCTTCTCCACTGACACTGAAACAAAATATCAAATGATTCATTGTCTCGTTAGCTAAGTCTTGTCAGACCTTTTCTGTCCCAAAAGACACCCACATTTTGTCTGATTCATACGTTTCTTTCAAGTTCACAGTGCATTAAAAGGCAGAGATTTGAAAACGATTCTTGGACTAGCCATCTTGACAAATTCAAATGACTTTTTGCAATGCCTCATGGGGCAGTTTAGGTCCCGAGACGTCTTTAATGATAAGCTTAACCTCACCCTGAGCCAAGAGGTCGAGAAATACATGTAGCCTGACGTAAATGAGACAAACTTTGAGAGCGTGAATCCACGAAAGCAAAGTTTCTGGAGTTTCTCCCTGAATTTCCACCCTGTGGGCAGAGATCCACACTCAGTCCTCACACAAGGTCTTCAGCTGTTTGTGTATGTTTGTATGTGTGAGTGGGGGTTATGGACAGAGTCACCAACACTTTTTTTAGGATCAGGACAGATCCTTTGAACATGCTGTGTTTACACCAGTTCAAATGCCAGCGTTCCAGTGATTCACTTTGACACAGCAGGCAAGTGAGAGAATGTATCTGGGAATGGAGTTGGATGTGTTCCTGTGTGTATGTCCTTGCATACATTTATCCACTTTAATATTTTTGTTCTGATTAGATGGGCCATAGCTTTGACATCTCACACACACATACTCAGGTAAGTCTCAGGTGAGCGCCGATGTAAACACACACGGACAAGAATGAATCAAAAATTGTGTCAGCCTGGATACTAGATAATTATTGTAGAAGGGGCACCAAGAGCCGCCCACATGCAGGTGGGCAAACACACACGCACATGAAGATGGACACTTGTTGGTGAGCTGGCAGCCTCCCCCACTCACCCTGAGGCCAAGAATACCCTGTGTGCATTACATGTGCACACACACACGCGACCTTATCTCTTCAACAGACCCCCGCTGAGGCCACTAATGCCTCCTTGTTGAGCTGCCTCCCCCAATCGCTACACTGAAGCCAAGAAATCGTGTGATTCCAGACGGGAGGCCTCTATTGCCTGCGCTCCGCTCACAGCTTGGAGTTACAAATGACCTTCACGGAGCAGGTTTTGGTGAGCGTGTGTTCACTGGGGAACAGATGATGCGCATCGTGCTGGACCTGGGCTTGACCCGTGCCACGAAGGAAGGACTCATTGTGAGTAAACCCTGCCCACCCCTGCCCTGACACAATTAATTTCACATGGAGAAAAAAAAACAAAATAAAACTCCATGTCCCCTTCCATCCATCCCACGTCCCACCCGTGCGCGCTGCATCGCGCCTTTTCTAGCAAATCATTTGTTCTGCAACCAAATTGGCTCGACCATGCGACTTATGGGTCCTTTCAGTCAAATGGGCACTCTGTGTCCCTGTGTCATTGTTACTAGTAGTCATTCCATCATCTTTATTCACATCCACAGCGCAAAGAAAATCCACGTTACATCAGTCCACTGGAGGATTAATAATGCATTGCTTTGGTAAATGTGACATTTACAAAGAGGATTGGTGTGAATAAATGCAGCCTGATGTGCAGGTGTTGTACTACTACGATTTGTCAGTGGTGCTATCTCTCTTTCACACTAATATAACCAGGTCATATGCTGTGGTAGATGATTTCGCTCCACCGCTGGGTTTCCCTTTCATGTTCATCTGTTATTCTGAACTGTAGGCGTCTATCGGCTTCTTTCCAACCTGGCCTACGCTGAAAAAGAGAAACGTTAACTTGACTTTAAGGCCAGATGAGTTTTCCCACCTCCACCTCCCTGAGAGAATGTGCCACGAGGCTACACACAAATTCGTTTAATGTGCAGTAGTCATGCAGTAATAATTCTTAATTTTTTTTTCCCAGTAATTAGTTTTTTGTCACCTCCATCCACCTCCAATCCACCTACCTTTCATTTCAAATAATCCTCCCACACTGAGAGTTGTCTTAAACGATGAACAAATAAATTATTGTAATAGTTAGACTAAATACTGGATATTTGTATTAAACGTTGCGGAAAGGTTAGAATATTTATTAAATGCTCAGAAAGAAAATATAACGAAATTATAACATTTCTGGTTTATGTTGTGTTTCATTATCTCAGCATAATAAATGATAATTGATTAATTATATTATTTTTCTTTTGAGAGCCAGCAGAGCTCTGCCGCCAAGATGACAGTGGCAAGCTTTGCCATTGCCTTTCTAGTCGCTTCCTCCGGTAACTCTTACTCCTCCTCCCAGGCTGACGTAGAGGATCCTCCGCTACCCACGGCAGTGGGCGAAGACCAGCCACGGGGATAAAAAGCTCCTCGGGACTCCGGTACGTCACTGCCTGAAGCCGCAGTGACTCGGTCACCAGAGCTGAACCTCAGCAGAGATAGCATCAAGCAGGCACTTCCACGCCGTGCAGGCTAACTCGCTTTCGGCTTTGGTTCGAGATGGAAACTCGTCGCACCGTGAGGGGCTCCAGCGCCCGCAACTACAAGGGTAAGCTCCTCACCATTTTGCATCTGCAGATTCTGCAAGTTCATTCATGTTCTTATAGCTGGCACCTTTTAACTTACCTTTGGACACTTTCTCTAAGATTTCGACAAGTGTTTTCTGGGAATATTGTCGTGTCATTTTGGGGGTAAGCAGCCTTTGTTAGACAGAAAACAAAGTGTAGACTTCGCTTTACGCACAGTCAGTCTGTTTTCTAAATAGTTTACTGTGACTCTAAACTGTATATGTCAGCTACACATTATGAGAGTTCAAGAAACGTAGCATATTAAAGTGTCAGGGATGTTCACTCTGGGGTACAGATTTTATGATCTGCATAAAAATTTACTTATTACACGTGGTCAAAGCTTTTTCCTCTCCTCTCCATGCTGTTTTACGCATGGAGAGATGAAAGCATGAGCACAATTCGTAACGTTATTCTTTACGTTAAAAGGCGTAAGGGTAAAAGAAATATGTCCTATTTGACTCCAGAGCTACAGTTCCAGCTGTCTGTCAGCGTCCAGCGCGGCTAATAGTCCAACTTGTTAAGAGGTCAAGGGGTGAGACGCTGGAAAATCTTGCGCACAATAGATGAAAAGAAACCTCGTTAATATTTAACGCATGTACTTTTCCCGCCTTGCGCACTTTTTTGTGCAACGTAATCTGAGCGTTGCCAAGAAGCTGCTAAATTAATCATAGGAACCGAAACTAATCCGGGTTTGGTTACTGGTTTTACGCGTGCCCTCCGCGTAGACAACCTTTCAGCGGAAACATCCTTTTGGTCGAAACAGCCTGAGAAGTAGAAAACCGGGTTAATGTAACGCATGGAGGCAATGTGTTTCTCCTTTCTGCCTCTTAAATATTTTGATTTGTGGCTAATTTATAGTCTAAACTGGTGAAATCCACAGTTATGTAACCATGTCACAAAATCCACTGATACTTAGGTAAAGTGATAAGGTGGATATGAATGGGTGATTGATTTTTGTAATGTAAGCTGCTGAATTATATATGAAGCCTAAGGTTCTGAATCCATCAACAGGTCACGGGTAAGAGCACAGCGATGTTAAAAGGAATCACTGACAACAACAAAAGTTTTGACAGACAGACGAAAAGAAAAAGAAATGGTGCCCAATCTCTTTTTCTTTGTCTGTCACTCTTACTCGCACACAATGTGCACGTTTTTCCAAACCACTATTTCTGCAGCTTTTTTATGCTAAGATTGTCTTTTTCTTCTTTTTCCAGGTGGACTAACCCTGTGGCTGATTCTGTGGCTGGTGGTGGTGAAGCCGGGCGGGGTCACAGCATGCCCCAAGCTGTGCGTGTGTTACCCTACGCCCATGACGGTCAGCTGCCAGTCCCAGAACCTTACAATTGTGCCGGCTGGTGTGCCCTACAATTCACAACGTGTTTTCCTCCAGAACAACCGCATCACAGAGCTTCGCGCAGACTCTTTTGGCTTTGAGACACAAGTGAGCAGAGTGACAACACTATTTATAGATATTCCTTGCAGAAATTCATTTTTCCTCTCTCATGCCATTATTCTTATTTTTCTTCATTGTCCTGTCGAATTCCTCTGCAGGTGCTTTGGCTATATGGAAACAACATCACATGGATTGAGGCTGGAGCCTTCAGTAACCTCAGGATACTGGAAGAGCTGGATCTGGGTGACAACCCCTCACTGCGCCACCTGGAAGGTGGAGCCTTCAGGGGATTGGAGAAGCTGCAGAGCCTGCATATGCATCGTTGCAAGCTGGCTACTCTCCCCCATGATCTCTTCCACAAGCTGTACAGCCTGCAATTTCTCTATCTGCAGGTAAAGATAACACACACACACACACAGACACCTAAAAGATGAGCAGTACATTCACAGTTAGATGTTGGATAGTAATACATGGGTATGATCAGGGATGTATAAAATGATTACATTTACTTGTGTTGCACAATTGATTTAAAGCTTGTGCAGGCTGCACACCCACATGCACACTGATGCTTCCATGTTGCACGTGTTGAAGCATCACTTATAAATAGGGCCACTGAGTTGCACACACCACAGACATGAATATGCAGAAAAAATTAAGAAGTAAAAATGAAAAGATGCAGAAAATGTATATCTACAAAGGAAATTAGCACCACTGAGCAGAGAAAAAACACTTAAACTATCATATAATTGAGCAAAAACAATAGATTTATTTGATTACTATAAACTGAATGCAGAGAATACTCTGTGTAAGCTAAGCGAGTAGTTGTCAGATCTTCTAATAATATAAATAGTAAAAGAAAAAAACACATGTCCATACATTTTCTTTCAGCAAGTGTATCTGCAGGTCAGAGGAAGTAATATCAATCCAGATTTAATATAGAAATATAGATGACAAGGAAGGTGATACACTCACCACTTCTAGAAGGCAGGAAAATTACTACAACCCTTCATATTCACCCTTAAGTTAATTTTATATAAAATTAGTGAAAAAGAAAAAGTCATAGTCTTTTTAAAACACTTCAAAACCGTTACAGTAGATCCAAAAAGAGTCGAAATACAATATAAGAGGAAGTAATTTCATTGTAATGCATTGAAAATTAGATTGCAAAGATGCCATGTGCATTATTTTTTTTGGTTGCTGTCAGCTTTTGGCAGCTAACAGTGAGATCTCATCTGTTCCTGAATTTAAACTCTCTTCCAATCAGACAATAACTGCCTGCCAAGAAGCCTTCTCAGGGAATTAAAGAGAACACATCCCACATTCAGTGTGACTCAGACAATGCAGGTCACTTCTTAGTGTTATAAAGCTACTTTCAAAAAGATCACTTCTCACGTGTACATAAATTATAACTAGAAACAGAGGGAGGTGATATATTCTATTTTTTTTTTCTGCTCATATTGATTGCTGACTCAAAGAGAAACTTTGGATGTTCAGTAATTCCTTAAAGGCAGCTTTCGTGTCACACATTGTGTGAGCTTCCAATCATTTCTAGATTTAAGGATTCAAAATCAGCTTTAACTTTTGTTGTAGGACTTGAATCTTTTCCATGTATGCAGTTTGTAACAAAAACAACCATCCCCAGCTGCTTTAGTCTTTCTCGTAGACTGTATATAAAAGATGGATGTAAACACTGTGATATCGACTATTGGTTTGAAGTTTTTTAAACAGCAACTTGCAATCACAAAGTAGCCTTTTTTTTTTTTTTTTTGAAGTGTACCATCCATTATCATTTATTTTAGTCTTAGTGGGACTATAATTTATAATGTGAACATCATGGTTTGCTTGGTAAGACATTAAACTAATGATTGAATCCAAACGTGTCTACTGAGCTGAGAATTCCTTTTTGAACCAGCAGAGTCGCCCCCTGCTGATCACTAAAAAGATTGCAGGCTTAAGGCGCTTCTGCATCGGAGACTATGTGTATCTTTTATATACAGTCTATAGTTTTACTTTTCATTTTTTCCCAGCACTAAATCTTGCATTTTCACTTTGCTGCAGGAAAATCAACTCCATTTTCTGCATGATGACCTTTTCTCTGATCTGGTCAACCTCACCCATCTGTTCCTGCATGGGAACCGTATCCGTACCCTCACTGAAAATGTGTTCAGGGGTCTGGTCAACCTGGACCGTCTCCTTCTGCATGACAATCGCATCAGGCAGGTCAACCGCAGGGCCTTTCGTGACCTTGGTCGTCTTACCATCCTCTACCTGTTCAACAACTCCCTGGCTGAGCTACCTGGACAGACCATGAAAGATGTCCAAGACATCCAGTTCCTCCGCCTCAACGGTAATCCCTGGTCCTGTGGCTGTGAGGCACGTCCCCTTTGGGAGTGGTTCCGCAAGGCCCGCATCTCCTCATCTGACCTTGTGTGCACTTCCCCATCTACACGTCGTGGTCAGGATCTCCGATTCCTCCGGGAAATGGATTTCGCTCTCTGCCCTCTGCCTGACCCCGGCTCTCTGGCTGGATCCACCACAACCACCTTCAGTACCAAAACCCGCTGGTGGTTCTCCAAGAACAAACCCGAATCCAAATCAAAGTCCTTGTACCAGAAGAGCTCAGAAACAGTGAAGTCATTCCCTTTCGCTGCGGTCAAGCCTCAGTTCCCCTCCAAGTATGAACTGTCAGCTGATGAGGCAGCCCTCCCCAATCTGGACCCAGAAGAATACTGGGCCAACTATGGCAATGAAGATTCCTCTGTCCGCTGTGTTGAGCTGGACTGTGCTCCAAGCTATGATGACCAAGCCTTCCCCTCATTTTCCTCCCTAGGCATCACTCCACGCCCACTCCACTTCCTCAGCCTCACCATACTCGTATTCTCCCTCCATTTCCTTTTCAGCTGAACTCCTTTCTCCTCTCTACTTGTTTCTTTCTCTGATTTCTCCCTCTCCTCTTTCTAATTCTAACAAAAACCTTTCAGTTGCCTCCTCAACATGCAAGGGGTGCTACACTGAAGCAGGAGACAGGCAAGGCAGCAGGGAGCTGCTTAAAAGTGCCAGGTCAGTTGAGCTCATGTAGAGCAAGACACATTTGATCATGAAATATCTGATCTTTCATAGTACAGACTTTAAAAATGAAAGGATGACATCATAGAAGCTGAATGACAGTGACAACACAAAGGCAGAAAAATACCAAGTTACCTGGTGGCGTCTTTTTTTTTTTTTTCTATCACAGCTGTAAACAGCGCAGGCGTTGTAAAAATATCCAGCTGTTTTCTATATTAACTAGTACTCACTAACATTATTAAAGGAAGATTATTTGGCACTACCAGAAGTAGGATAAAGATGTGGATTAACAAGAGAGATCTGGGAGGAGAGAAGTAAAGCAGTTTGAGGTGTTCACTTAAATGCAACCAGGAGTGACTAACCTCCCTCCTTCAGATTCAAAACCTTGTGTGATCCCAGAGATGCCAGCAAACCATCTGTAAATACCACACACCATCACTGTAGATACGCATCCCGCACACTGTATTGTAGACTAGGTGGATTTGTACTTTGATCGTAGTAAACAGCTGTTTGTGAAGATAGAAGAGATGCTTAGACTGTAAAAGGAAGGCAAGCAAATTAAATATGCGCCTCTTGATTTCCACTACTATCACTTTGCCCTTTATAAATCTAAAAGTTTTAGATATCCCAGATGTGGAGCTTTAACTTATTTGTGTGTGTGTGTTTCAGTTTTCTGTTGTGGTTGTGTGAGTGAATCTTAAGTAATGTAGATTAAGAGAGTCTAGAAAAGTCTGGAAGAGACAGATCTTCATCTATCTTAGACAAATGAGTGCATGTATGCATGTTGAGTGGAAGTCCAGAAGTCCTTTTGCATTACACTTATACCTGATATTGCTTTTTATTATTTTACATGTCTGTATGTACTTTTTTTTCCCTAACCTTGAAATCAGAAAAAAATACACACACACACACACACATGCGCACACACACGCACACACACACACACACACACAAAAAGACCGAGAACTGTATTTTAAAACCGCATGCAGACTCTGGTATTGAAACATTTACACTCTGAACCATCTCTTCTCTTTATAAGCTGAACCTTTCTAACCCCAGTATGTGTTTATGGAAAAGTGGACGTGTGTTGTTTAAGACCATTGAAACCTAACTGTGACCCCCACATGTTAAATCTGAAACCAAACCTCGATGATGACTGTGAGTTTCAGAACAGAACATGAAAGATACTGTGACATTTGTTAGAGTCTGTTTTTTGATGAAAAAGAAAAAGCTGTTATGGAAGTGCTTTGTTTTATTAAAAAAATAAAGAAATAATTAAACAGAAGTGAGTGGGAGTTTTCTTTGTTCTTGTCTTTGCTCTAATCTCACTCTAAGTGCTCTCTAAGGATGATAAAAAAGAACAAAAAAATCAATAATGAATTTACACAAACACCGTAATCAGATGAAGGCAGAGAGCAGAAACTTGAGTAGCAAAGCACAAAACATACAGAAATATAATGTAACAAGTCATTCAGCATGTCTGAAATTGATAACCTATTGAATAAGGGCTCTGCATGGAATATTTCATCCAGTAAAATGAGGGACTCGTGCAAAAGTGAGGACATTTGTTTATACAATGGAGGGGATATTTATTATCTGTGTGTAGTAGACGCAGTGTGTGTTCAAGGTGTCCAGCCTCGGCTATGTTAAGCCAACCACTTTTCTCAACATGTGCAGAAGGCAGCTATATCAGGTCCCATTACATATACAGTGAGATGGATGAATAAGCTGCCGAGATGTGTGTGTGTGTGTGTGTGTGCATGTGTGCGGGGGTTTGGAAGGAGGGGCTGAGGTATGATTCAGGGCAGAACGGGGAGCACACCAGGGATGAAAATGTGATGTGTCCCGGAATCAGCACACCCCCTCAACAGATACTCTCACCATGCTAATGATAATGATGATGATGATGCACACACTCACGCATCTGTTTGCTAGTGCAAGGACACGTGCGTGTACATAAACAGCAACATGTGCACACAAAAAGAAGTTCAGTTGAGTTGCCTCCAGCTTCACACATTGTGTCTGGCCTCCATGTAAATAATTATTCACAACTTTCACAGTTCGCCTCGTTTGTATTATAATATTAAAATATGTGATTGTTGCTTCTGGTTGTAGTTCAGATTCCCTGAAGAGTGACAAAAATCTGTTTTTTAAAAAATTGCATTTTATACAACAAATACTGCCTTTTTCTTCACACTGAAATATAAAGATATTAAATATCTGAAAAATCTGCACAAGTCAAGTTAGGCCTGTGATCTTCACGCATAAAAATGTAAGCCGTTTGATACCAAATAAATGAGTCATATGTTACTGTACAAATAATATGATGTTAACATAAAACTATGCATGTTTCTAGAATATGTTTATTGGGAATAAAACTAACAAACTATGCTTGTTCAGTCTTTTTTTAGTTCTTCTGATAACTGACACCTTTAGGGTCTCACATGTAACTCTTGGGGGTTTTGCAGTTTCTCTGGCCTTGGGGTGAGTTTTCTGCAATGTCCATGGCTAGGAAGATTGGATGCTTTCCACTCTTTTTGTTTTAAAATTGTTTGAAAATAGCCTTAATACATCTTTCCTCTGTGACTGACACCTGCTGACTTCAAAGGAAAACCACTGTATTATAATAGACTTTATCCACCTGGGACATCACCTATTCCCCCCATTTTCCCAGTGATCTCTGGGAAGAGATTCTCTGAACCTTAAAAGTTCAGATAAGTTTTTTTTTGGAATCTTTTTCTCCGCCAAATGAATAATTTACTGACAGCTTTACATGACACCCTAGTGTTACCTGTCCTCCTTTCTCCGCAGGTGTGCTGATGCTGGCTCAGTTCCCAGTAAGAACGTGCACAAAAGCGTGCACAAAAAAGGAAGAATCTCCCCTTACTGGAATAAAACTTCCAAATATCAGCTGTGAAAAAGATTGTCTTTTGATCAGAAGGGAAGTTAGATGGGAACATTGACACTAGCTCTGTGAAATAGCTTAGCTCAAAGACTGACAACAGGGGAAAACATGTGTAATAATGTAATAATTTTGAGGAATAAAAACTGCACTTTTTAAGATCACTAGTAAGAACATCATATCTGGTTTGTTTGATTCTTAGAAATACTGTGTAAGTGTGTGTTTACTGCTTTACAGAGTGATATATGTCAGAGTAG
Organism: Benitochromis conjunctus; assembly: GCA_015052645.1. Taxonomy (NCBI): domain Eukaryota; kingdom Metazoa; phylum Chordata; class Actinopteri; order Cichliformes; family Cichlidae; genus Benitochromis; species Benitochromis conjunctus. The sequence continues at coordinate 13,196 of VOQK01031961.1, forward strand.
TTTTTTGGCCAGGCCCGGGCTCTTCCTAGAATCTATTTGTTGCCTGGCAACCGCTCAGTGAACTCAATAAAAAAATCACTATGTGCAATTTTCACATGCTTTTAAATTTATTTAAAACAAATAATAGTATTAAATTATTGAGCTTCAGAGATGCTGGTAGGTGGATTTTGCTACTGGGTCATTCCTGGAAAAATAAATTAGACCCCTCAGAGTCAGCAAATTTGTTTCTGTACTAAAACGTTATCGATCAATGCAAAATTTTACTTCATACCATTATTTTTAAATAAATTTTTAAATAAATTTAGAGGCCTCCAAAGTATTAAGAGGTGAGTCAGACATTTTGTTACTTTTCAATTAGCATTTTTGTTTTCCACAGTGTTTTAGCTAAGAGAATCAAAGGTTGTAGAAAGTGCAAATGAACCTGTACTTAAATAGTGCTTTTCTACTCTGACTGAGCACTGAAGCACTTTTACTACACCCATCATTCACCACATCACAAACATTCATACAAGCACTTTTTTTTCTATATATAAGTGCCTTGTCTAACATTCAGGCACACTCTCACAGATACATCAAGAAACATCAACATGTAGACTTGAGGAGCCAAGGATTGTTGTTCTGATTGATAGACACTCCTGTCTTCTGTGGGGATTTCTTATCTTATAATAGGATTTATGTTAGCCATATAGTTTTATAATCAACATGCATTTAGGCCCTTGTGTGTGGGTGAGTTAGAAGAGCATAGACAGCTTGATTTTACAATGTTTAGTTAATTAAGTAACACAGTAGAATAGTACATGTTATGATTAGAGCAGTTTTCATAGGACATTGATATTAGTATGTTGTTTTAGCATAAAGGCAGGTTTAGAAATGTACTGGATTGTAATAGTCTGAGGTAGCACATAGGATAACATTGTAGGATAAGTTTAACATAGAAATGAAGTAAGGATGCTGAGATAACAGAACATAATAGATTGCTGCATGAAATGTTTGAACGGTGTGTTCTTTGTTCCAGACTTTGCAGTCAGGCCCGTTGACCTCTGCTCACCCTCTCTGTACCATTTGTTCTGAAAAACAGCGAGCCAGAAGTAAACAACAGGAAACTTAAAACATAAGATGTGTTCAAGACTTAAGCGGAATGTACTTGAATGAATGCTCCGCTCTGAAAGTTCACAGAACAGGTGCTCAAAACCACAGACGCCAAAAAGGTAGAAGATGTGCTGAGGACATCATGAGGTGAGAAGGTGAAAAACATGTTTCGAGAATTGGGTGAAAGGGGTGAAGAGCAGGTGCCGACCGTCGGCTGCAAACCCTGGAACAGCTATGACTTAAGAGATGCGGTCGGGAGTAGGAGGTGTGTTTTATATTATCGTGTCTGAGTGGAGCGCCCCTCAGACCTTTGCTGTGTTCTGCATGTGCAAGGCTCTCTCCTTCGAAGGATGTGAATAAAGCTGTTGATGATTGAGCTCTGAGTATGTGAATGATTTTTCCAGTCAAGCCGATAAAAGAATTCCGGACTTTAACACTTCCTACACCTCTACAGCCACCTCCATAATAAACCTTGGAAATTATTGGACCCACTCTCATGTAGTTTGAGAGCCTGTAACTTGGAACATTTTATAGTATTTAGGTAAGATTCTAGGTGGTTTTATAAAGTATAGTAAAGTTGTTGTAAAATATTGTAAATAAATAAATCATTTGGGAACTTTCTTAAGATTTGCTTTTTTAATCCAATGACCTACATGCAATGACATTGCAGAGGCAATATGGGTGTTTCTCCTTGTTGTGACGTGGAAGAAAAACAGGAAAAAGTTACAGTAAATATTTGTGTCCTCTGTGAATTTTAAATGTCTGTGTAAGACTTAAATGCCTCTGAATATAGTCAATTCATGAAATCATCATCTTTCATATTTAATCGTGCAACATGCATTTATAAGAATTAAGTATGAGTGAAAAAAACATTATGTGGTATTCCTTTTCAACTGCTTGCTGATGCAAATGTCTAATCAGCCAATTACGTGACAGCAGTTCAGCATCTTCATGCATGTGGAGCTCACAAATCTGCAGCACCTGTGTGATGCTGTCGTGTCAATATGGACCAGAGTCTCTGACGAATGTTTCCAGCACCTTGTTGAATCTATGTCACAAAGAATTAAGGCCCTTCTAAAGTACCTAATAAAATGGCAGGGGAATGTAGGTCTCATAAAAATTTGCTGTTGAATACTGAACTGAAAAGTTTGCTCTCGAGCTTCTCCAGATGTGTAGTTTCACACATCTGAGAGTGGTAATACTTTATACTTATTTTGACTGCAAGAAAGAGAGAAAATAAGCATTTTTTGCATGTTTATTTCTTAACTCCATTTATTTCTGTTTTCTTCATTTCTTTCATTATTTGCTATAACAAATATCTCTGTTGTTGTGTTCAAAGGAAATACATCTAAACATACAATATTTCTAGATGCAGTGAGTTACCAGGTCAGAGAGTATTTCACAGTATGACTGTGACAAAACTACTTTAGAGGCAGTTTGGAGCTTTGGTTATGTAAAAGGACTTTTTACTGTGTGTCACAGTTTCACAGTATTGTTAGAGGAGATGAGATAGCAGTATTAAATTACTCCCCTCAGCTTTTTCCTGCCAGTGATAACCACCTGCAGAAAAACTTTCATCGTGACCAATGTAATTACCCTTCCCATATTTCTGAGTCCCTATTTCATGGCAGAACTGTGGGCGGTTGCCCTCCATGGCTGCAAGCAGCTGCCTGGGTGGTCATGGGACATATTTAGTGTTTTTCCGGTGCAGGAACCAGGCCATTAGCAGTCAGAATTTCTCTGATCGTCAGACTTTGATGATGTGTGCCCACTCATTCTCCCCCAACTCTCTATCTAACTTCTGCTGCCTCTGCTTTTATTCCTCTCTTTTGTGTGTTTGCATCCTTTAAATTTGCTGTCACTCAGTCTTTGTCTGAAACCCATCACTCTGACACTTCTCTCTCGCTAACAGCATCCTCCACGTGGCTCTCTATGCTCGTGTTGGCCCACATGAGTTTGCGTTTTAGTTTGCGTTTTGCCGTCGTGTTTGCTGACGTTCACCTTCACACGTGGTATTTGCAGAGGATGAACCGAGACTCACACCCTGACGTCAAAGGAGGCCGGAAGGAAATGAAATGTATGGGGGAAGAATTTCAGAAGGATGGAGCCGGTAAATTTCCTCCCACTGCGTACTGAATATTTACCTTGCAAAATAATTCAGTCGAATGGTTGAGAGTGCAGGGCTGCAGTCAACAGGAAAGCGAACCTATCACATCCATAATTGACAAACATCATTTGCAGTGCTGTGCAGCAGTGCCAGCTTCTATTAACCGGCACGTGAAAACCTGAGCCTGCTGGGCAGCAAAGCCTTCCTCCTGAACAGAAAAGCAAGACTGAATGAATAAATAATTTTAAGTGGAAACAAGGAAGGAGAGAGGCTGCCTATGAGTTCACACGCTGAACATGTTCCTACTGACTGTAGGAGTTTCACTAGATGAAGAGCTGCCAAGCAGGAGGGAGTCAACTGGGAAACCTCCCAAACAATTACTAAATATCAAAAAAGAAAGCTTTCGATGAATTAAATATGCCTTCTTTTAATTTTTGTAGTTCTTTGAACAGTTGTCCATGTATTCGGGTTCCTGAGTCAAGTACCCAGTTTTGAGCTTTGGGCCTTTTTACAATGTTTCCTGATTTTGTTTCTTTGCATTTATAGCACAGGTTTTGGTTCTCCCCTCTAGTTCTGTTCTTGGTTTCAGTTTATATTGTCTTCCTTGCTTGCCTTATCTGGTCAAGTCACATCTTTGTTTTATCTTTTATCACTTTGTCAATTTTTTTTTGTTAGTTCTTTTGTCTCATGTGTCTAGTTTAACTGCCTTCTCATTAGCCCTGATTTATCCCTGCTGTGTCTCCCACTTATTTAACCCTCACCTCATTAATTCAATTCAATTCAATTCAATTTTATTTATATAGCTCCAAATCACAACAACAGTTGCCTCAAGGCGCTTTACATTGTAAGGTAGACCCTACAATAATACATACAGAGAAAAACCCAACAATCATATGACCCTCTATGAGCAAACACTTTGGCGACAGTGGGAAGGAAAAACTCCCTTTTAACAGGAAGAAACCTCCGGCAGAACCAGGCTCAGGGAGGGGCGGCCATCTGCTGCGACCAGTTGGGGTGAAAGAAGGAAGACAGGATAAAACACATGCTGTGGAAGAGAGCCAGAGATTAATAACAAGTATGACTGAATGCAGGGAGATCTATTAACACATGGTGAATGAGAAAGGTGACTGAAAAG
>VOQK01031966.1:7888-21655 GCA_015052645.1 Benitochromis conjunctus
TGTGACGCATTAGTTTCTTAAGATTGTCTTTGTAAACCACATGTTCTAGAAAAATGTCCTTACGTGATGACCTTCTATCTCTGTCCAGCAGCCTTCCAGCAAAGAGCATTTCAGTGTAAGAAAAGCACAGGTATAAATAATACATGTTACTATTGGCTGACATTCACATGGCTTCTTTAGTTTCAAGGTCTTTGTATTACGCACGCTGGCTCATTGGCACACGACCTAACTAGCCAGCTCAAACACTCAAACACACAAGTAGAGCAAGCCTGTGCGTTCCCTACTATGACAAGTTAAAACGTGTACTGTGATGAAAACAAGCACTGAATCATACCATAAAATTTAAGTATTCAAGTGTTTTTATTTTTATGCAATTGAATTTTTGTGATAAATAATCTCACACGTAATTAGTGTTTTTGTAATAGCTACCTCAAGTTGTGACAATTTCTCAGTTCTGGATTGTGTGTATGAAGGTATCATGTATGACATTATTACTATTTGTTGTGATGTGTCTTTAAAAATACTGCTATATCAATAAACTTTCCAAGTTAGCAGGAAAATCATGCTATCACTGAGCCTTTGTCTTCTTTCTCTTTTACTTCTTCCTTTTTAACTTAAACTCCACTAGATGCAAGAGGTCAAAACCCACTTGAAAATTATTTATAAATTATTGCACAACCCTGCTGAGGATGGGCCAATGGGTCAAAAAGATGTTGCAGAGACATATGATGAATACACATAATGACTTTGAATGACCGGAAAGACAAAAATGGTAGAAACAACCCTGCAGACATACAATGTAGCCAAAAAGAAACATACAGTGGCTACAAAGAGATTCAAAACAGGCAAAATCAGGCAGAATGTCACAGGATTTGAGCAGAGTCATACAATGATTACAAAATGATGGAAAATGACCTCTATCAGACAACAATAATTTTAGGATATTTAAATAAGGCATGCAAAAATTTTACTGTGAAAATTTTCCAAGTTACAGTACCTGGAAGGACAATGAGGTGATTCAAGTTTGTATTCTCTCAAAATTTCTTTCAGGGCTGAATAAAAACAACAATATTTAAGCTGTGTTAAAAATTGCAACCAAATCAACTTTACAGCCACTTCAAGAGTTACAGTCTAAAACCAAAACCTTTTTTTTTATTCTACAACCAATTCTGAGCATTAATTTTATTTGGCTATATCATACTTTTAATAACAAAAAAAGCCCCACCATTTTGCCCAGATAATTTGATTTGCTTTCTGATAATTTACATAAATTGCAAAAAGCACTTTGGGTCATATCATCATCTGGAATAGGTGTCTGCTCTAAAGTTGTAGTGTCTGAAAGGTCTCTTTTTTTGACTACATTTTGTACTAGGCTCATCTTCTAGTCTAAATAATTTGATACAATTTATATTGTTATATGTAATATAATATTAAAATTAATAAAATAATAAATAAATTATCGTATATAAATATTTTATAAAATAAAGAAAACAATGAAACTGCGAGGCCTGTAAATTCATTTACACCCAGCAGAGGTCACCCGATGCTTAACGGAACTTGCGAAACTGTTAACAGTCAGACGCCATGTTGGCTCTGTAATAACTGCCAGCGTTGCAAGACAGGAAGCGAGTTGAGCCGCAATGGAGATGTTTTCTTCCCGTGACAGTAGTAGTCTGGTGGTTGGCAGGTGATTAGCACAGCGAAGCTCCTCCTCAATCTTCTACGGTAGAGACAAACCTGGACAGCTGCCCATTGAAATAAGGTATAGTATTACAAGCTTTGTACGGATTTACATTCTCACCAGCTTGCCTTTCAGTTATGGGGAAAAGTGTAGAATCCTTGGTTTAGCTTAAACTGTGTGCGATGATGATGAAGATAGCTAGTGTGTGCTAACTAGTCACCTGACTTATACGTGCACACGCTCAAATCAGCTTTACTCTCAGCCTTCCGTATGGAGGAGCAAACAAGCTACCATCTGGCCAGGAATGGCAGCGCTGACTCATTTTAACCTCATCTTCAGTTTCTGATGGAAGGAAAATGAAGCTTTAGCAGAGTTAGCGCATGACCTAACACTGTTAGACGTGGTCATTCATTCATCAGAGAAAACACCAAGTCACGGTGCTCGCAGAAATCTCTCTGTCACACTAGCATCTGAAGTAAGACTGGAAAAATAATAGTAATGGAATAACTCTGTGCAATACTTAATCATTAGCCAGGGTAATGTCTTAAACTGTGTGTAAGTGTTATTAAATGTCTTGAAAGCATATTTTGTCCTCTGTGTGCCCCTCAAGGAATTTAGTAAAATATAAACTACCAAGATGGATACCTCAAAACTTCCCAAGATCCAGGATGAGGAGCGAGAAAGCCAGTTTGGATATGTACACGGTGTTTCTGGACCAGGTCTGGTTTATTTGCCCGTCTTTTAAATGCCTAGAATCTGTCAGGTTGAATGTAGTTAAATGTAATATGGTCTCAATGTTTAGCTGAGTAGCTGACAAATTAAGGAAGTTGATCACATGATGACAAAATTGTGACATTTCCTATTATTACCCAGCTGGGGTAACTGGGTATAAACTGTATATAAAATAATGTCTAATCTCACTAAAGAATGCCTCTCTAGCATAACTTTAGAGTGTATAGTTATCCTGAACTGCATGACTTCTACTTAAAGGCATCCTTGGTCTTTTATATAGGTTCAAATTATAACATTTGTCATTTTTGTCTTGATACTCTCTTTGAAATTGTCCCAGTTGAAAATGTAAACAAGTAAAACTTTTGATTGCTTCTTAATCGTTTCACTATCTGTAATTTTCTTTCTTGCTTTTGCCATCAGTGGTGACAGCTACCGCCATGGCAGGAGCAGCCATGTATGAGCTGGTTCGAGTGGGTCACAGCGAGCTGGTGGGAGAAATCATCCGATTAGAAGGGGACATGGCAACTATCCAGGTCTATGAGGAGACATGTATCCTTTTTGCTGGCGTGTTTCTTTCCTCTTTTGTCAAACATCTAAAGTAAAAAAACAAATCAGACTGAATTGCATTAAGAAAAGCTGCTTGCAGATATCACATGTGTCAGACACTTTGTGGTTTGTTTGGTGTCCCTAACTTGATCCTACAGCCGGCGTGTCTGTCGGGGACCCTGTCCTGCGAACTGGAAAGCCCCTGTCTGTAGAGCTGGGACCGGGTATCATGGGCTCCATCTTTGATGGTATCCAGCGCCCACTAAAAGACATCAATGACCTCACTAACAGTATTTACATCCCAAGAGGAGTAAACATTGGTGCTCTTAACAGAGACATTAAATGGGATTTTACACCTGGGCAGAACCTTCGGGTAAGGAAAGCGCACTGTTGCAGTGATGAGGCCTTGAAAGTTCTTCAAGTGTGCTGAATAAAAATGTGATCCCCTCTCCAGGTCGGTAGTCACGTAACTGGTGGAGATATCTATGGTATGGTATTTGAAAACTCCTTAATCAAACACAAGCTAATGCTTCCACCTCGTAGCAGAGGCACCATAACCTACCTGGCCCCACCTGGAAACTACGACCTTTCAGTGAGTGTTGCAATTGAAACAAAGTGCTTTTCATTTTGGATAAAAACAAATCTGATTTTGGGGTTTTCTTGCATTCAGGATGTGGTTCTGGAGCTTGAATTTGAAGGTATAAAAGAGAAACTCAGCATGATGCAAGTGTGGCCAGTGCGGCAAGTCCGCCCCGTCACAGAAAAACTACCAGCTAATCATCCACTGCTGACCGGCCAGAGAGTTCTGGATGCACTTTTTCCGTGAGTATTCATTTGCCGTGCATTATGACATGTTTATTTAATATACGGTGCCTAACAGATTTATTAAACCGCCTGTCATTAAAAACAAGAAAACACAAATGTTTTTGAAATCTTTCAAAAACATGTTGAGAACAAACTGGATTTCTCTCAGAAGTCAGAAATTAATCAAGCATATCAGTCAAAAAAAAAAAGTAGTTTTTCTGTTTAGGAGCACAAGTAGATAACAGAGTTGGGATCTTAATCAAAAACTAATAATTTGCTTTACAATTTTTTTTTTTTTTCAATTTTTTCAAATCAGTAAATGTGAAACTATTTTCAGCATTAAAATATAATTTTGATTACTTATTTTTAAGTACTGTATATCACATAGACATATGTAAAGTGGGTTTTTCACTGGTGGATTGTTCACTTATTTATTACATAGTGAAACTGTGTGGCTGTTGTGCTTTACAGCTGTGTGCAGGGTGGCACTACTGCTATACCAGGAGCCTTCGGATGTGGAAAGACCGTGATCTCGCAGTCATTGTCCAAGTACTCCAACAGTGATGTCATTATCTATGTCGGCTGTGGAGAGCGTGGAAACGAAATGTCTGAAGTGCTGCGAGATTTCCCCGAGGTTTGCGGATTATGAAGCTTTCCATTTGTTATTTGAGTTATTTCTGTCTACTTTAACAAGCGCACTACTGCATCACTTTTGACTTGCTTAAGCTAAGGCTGTTGTTCACGCTGCTCTTCCCACTAGCTCACTATGGAAGTTGACGGCAAAGTCGAGAGCATCATGAAAAGAACAGCGCTGGTTGCTAATACCTCCAACATGCCCGTGGCTGCTAGAGAGGCTTCCATTTACACAGGTATAAGCCGCCTACATTATAGAGAACTGAGTCAATTTTAACCTTAACTTTTACTGCATACTTAAAAAAACAAAAACAAATAAAGCTTCTTTTTTTTTTTTTTCTCAGAGTAATGGAAAAACTTAAAACACTCTAAGATCCTATTCAGAACTTTATTAAAGTAGCTAGTATTAAGGTAGCGTGTATTTTGTTGGGGGGGTTTTCTCTTTGCGCAGTATTTTGAACGTGTCATCAAATGTCAAACTTTTGCCTGTGCAGGGATCACACTCTCTGAATACTTCAGAGATATGGGCTACAATGTGAGCATGATGGCTGACTCGACGTCTCGATGGGCCGAAGCTCTGAGAGAAATCTCTGGAAGACTGGCTGAAATGCCTGCTGGTGAGTTCAGTGGTCACAGTCAAAATCTCAAAACATGTTTGTTTGGGGTTTTTTTTAACTTGCTGGTATGTAGTTCAGTAATGTTTGTTTCTGGGTTTTTTAAAATACAAATTTGGTGTATTTTACTAATGCCCTCTTTGATTCATGTTCTAAAGCACTTTCATTTTCATTAAACTAGTGAGGGTGTACTATTAAGCAGGACTTCATTTAGGTTACTTCTGGGGTTTCTGTACTTCTAAGGTGGTTCATTTCTTACCGGGGTATACTGCCAAGGTGACTTATGTTGTGAATTTAACCTGCTTCTAGATTAAAGATCAGCAGGTACAAAAATCACCTCCTACTGACCATTCAGTTCTCCAGAAAATAGCGTCACCATTCCTGAAGGATCACTTGGACAGCTGTGTGCAGATAGGAAGGTTTAAAGTTTTTCAGTAGTGTCTAATGTTTACCAGTTTCCCTGATGAGCATTGGTAATAAATATAGATTCTTGGATAAAACATTTTCCCTTTTTTGTGTGGCTGCAATTTTACAATAATTTTATTGTTCTAAAAGTTTTAATATACAACCCTCAAACAGGACACCTACACCGTACTTGCAGACCTTATTTCAAATTTACACGTAGTCTAAGCCCATGTTTGAAGTCCCTTTTTATATTTAATCTCTACTGTCAGATGTTAAACAACACTGAAGCTGCAGCTGACAGAAAGGCAAACATAAGAACATAATATTGGGATGTCATAGTTAAGATGGTATATTTGAAAATGAAAAGAATTGTAATTAGCTTTTTAAAAACTTATAGATGTTAATAGTGTGTGTGATGATGTTTGTGTAGTTTCGTTCAGATTGGCTCACCTGTTAAGAAAGAGATGGGGTGCATATATACATACGTACACTGCCATCATTATAGTAAAAAGAAGATTGGGATTGGTTAGATGTTACCAACACCACCCTTTTCCTGTGAACGAGTAATGGAAACCCTGGTTTAACTTAGCAAGATGGTAAGTAGCTTTGTCTGACTGCTTATCCTGATCTCCACTGCTAGTGTAAGTGAATCCAGATAACAGAAAGACACCCTGGGTATGTTGAGCTCACTTCATAGTATAGGCCTCGGTTCATTTAGATTTTGTTAAGACCCTGTCACACAGTAGGTAAACTCCTGTGAAGCATTTACCTTTGTGACTGTTGCTGGCTGCAGACAGCGGGTATCCGGCTTACCTGGGTGCCAGACTGGCTTCCTTCTATGAGCGTGCTGGACGTGTGAAGTGCCTGGGAAACCCAGAGAGAGAAGGCAGCGTCAGCATCGTAGGAGCGTGAGTTCACTTTTATATAGGCATGTTTGTGTTTTTTGTTTGCTTGTTTGTACACAGTCTTTGATGGTCGTTATACTGAGACTGCTTTGGTGGGAATATTAGTTAGAACATTTTTTCATGTGAAACCTTTAAATTGAATCCAGCAGGTGATTATTTTATTAGTAAACTTTTCCTTTAATACTGTGAACTCCTCTTAGTGTGTCGCCTCCTGGTGGAGACTTCTCAGATCCTGTCACTTCAGCCACACTGGGAATAGTTCAGGTAAGTAAAGTGTAGTAACTTAATGCAAACATTTGACCGAATTCACCTTAAAGAGAAAGTGTCTCTCTTTTACACTGTCCTGTGTTTTTGTTGTTGTTTGTAGGTGTTCTGGGGGTTGGACAAGAAGCTGGCTCAGAGAAAACACTTCCCGTCTGTAAACTGGCTCATCAGCTACAGCAAGTACACACGAGCTCTGGATGAATATTATGACAAACATTTCCCGGAGTTTGTTCCTCTTCGCACAAAAGCAAAAGAGATTCTACAGGAAGAGGAAGACCTGGCTGAGATCGTGCAGCTTGTTGGCAAAGTGAGTCTGTTTATATTAAATGGTCTGAAACTGTCCCCAGCCGGGCGATGGATCGAACCCAGAATTGAATTACCATGAAGCAACAGTGCTAACCACTGTGTCACTGTGCAGTCCACACTCCTTTCTGTGTGGAGTTTGTATTCTCACAGTCTCTCCGGACACACCATCTCTTTGCCACTGTCCAAACACAAGCATGTCAGGTTACAATATTGAGCCCTACTCTAAAACAAACTGTCACAGATTGAACTCTGCTCTGAAGCTGAATTTTAAAAATACGTGTTTAAAGTTGAAGTTTTTAAAGAAATGATAGCATTAGCTTGTGAGAATACAGAATATGACGTCACTACATTGATTTGTTACCTCCTGCTATTAGACTTACATTAGTTTGTGTTATCTACTAGTCACATACTGGATAAAACTCGAAGACTAAAACTAAAACAGTCTATGGGTGTCACTTTTCTGTTGCCACTGGCTGCTGCAATGAGTTTTATGTTCAAACTATGTTACAGCTACAAGCGCTGGATTGGAAGAATCCACCTGTTGGTATTGCGCTGGTTTGTCCCTTCTTGGGTTGTGTAAACAGACCGAGTTCCATAATCAGCTGGCAGAGCATATCTCCTCTCTTGAGTACTGCCAAGGCAAACGTGACCCTGCTTTTTGTTTTAGTTTCCATGTTTTCCACAGAGACTAAGAGACTAATGTACGTCAATTCACAGCAACCAACAAATCAACTTAATGAAGTAATATTCTGTACGGTCACATGATGGCGCCACAAATGCTCTTCTATAAACACTTATTTTTTACAATCCAGCTTCATGGATAGTGTTTAATCTGTGACAGTTTTATTTTAGAGCAGTGCTCAAAGGTGTAAATTAGCCTTAATGCATGTAGTTTTATCTCCATTTTAATGACCAATGAACTATATAAATGGTTTGAATTCATGCTAATAATCACTTTTTTTTTCAGTTTGGATGCTTTGGAAGTGTTACTGGCCCTGATTTATTTATTTATTTTTTATTTATTTTTTTTGTAGCTCTGCTACTATGTATTGTAAATGGATTTAGATCTGTTGATCAGTTTTACCAGATGAAGGTGGGAGATTGAAGAGACTGAAACCTCTTTGATGCAGTCTATGCACGAGACTGAAGGAACATGTGTTGGTACAAAAGGCCCAGTGTAACAAATGTAATTTTATGCTTAATCTCTTTTCTTGTATATTTTTTCTAATCCAAGTTAGTAGATGCATTATATGTAAGAAATGTTCTTCTGTCAGAGCTGTTGAATGCTAAAAAATATGTGCCAGTGACTAGAAAAATATAACAAGGACTCATCTGGTTTTGTTCACAGGCTTCACTCGCTGAGTCTGATAAAATTACTCTAGAAGTTGCTAAGCTCATTAAGGACGACTTCCTGCAGCAGAATGGTTATACTCCCTATGACAGGTGAATACAAAGCACTTACATTTAGACAGCTTAATATAACTTTTCAACCTTTGGATTACATTGAAAGTCTTAAAAGAATTTGCTGACTCTTGATACTCTGGTATTACTGTAATTCCTATGGAAACAGGAAAAAGCGTCAGTATTAAACAACGTGTATGTAAATATTCTTACAGGTTTTGCCCCTTCTACAAAACTGTTGGCATCCTCTCAAACATGATAGCGTTTTACGACATGGCCCGACATGCAGTGGAGTCCACAGCTCAGAGTGACAACAAAATCACCTGGGCCATCATCAGGGAACACATGGGGGAGATTCTATACAAGATCAGCTCCATGAAGTTCAAGGTACGCATTTGTTTCTCATGTGGCAGGAGTTGTTTGGTTTCATTTTTGCTTCGCCATATTGATCATCAACCCCCTTAAATGACTTTGTGCATTTCATATATCGTTCAGGATCCTGTCAAGGATGGTGAAGCTAAGGTCAAAGGAGACTATGCCCAACTATTGGAGGACATGCAGAATGCTTTCCGAACCTTGGAGGAATGAGTTTCCTACCTCTCAGCCTGTCTCTCAGATATCCAGACCCCAGTGCAGTGCAATGTAGTACAGACTGATTGGCCCATGTTCTGAATGTCTACCACAGTCACATTTTTTTTTTCTTGATGTTTACGCCCCCTTAAACATTCCATGACCTACACAAATTGTATTTCATTGCTGATGCTGATTTTCGACAAGTTTACTCATCAAAAAAACAGTACTGAAATCCCCATAGGCTGTCTCAGGCTATTGCTTAGCATGTATAGGCCATCATGTTGTGGTTTAAATAAATTCGCCCCAATCAAGTGCTGCACTTGCACTCCACTAGTAGCTGCAAAAAAAGAGTAGATGTCTCTTTCCCCCAGGTGTAACAGTGATCAATGCAGATATTTAATCAAATGGGAACATGAAAATGGATAAAGGGACAGAGGCAGTGTATTCAGGGGATGTGAGGAGTTCTTCCACGTCTTACCTCTAAAGTGTGATTGTGATGCTGTGGACTATATACTTGATATTATGTGTAAAAATGTGAATGAATGAGTCTGTTAGTTTGTGTTGTAAAAGAAGTCTTGCTGTTTTATCCATGGTACATTATTGTCTCCCTAAATAAATGGGAAATAAATAAAGTAGATGGTTTCAGTAAGATTTTATTTCTTATATTTCTTTCAAAACATAAACCATCAGTTTGAAAACTTGATTTCATACACAAACTTTGATAATTTATGTGAGAATCAATCGTTGGTGCAACCTTATAAGCACAAATCAATTTAATAAAGGACTCTTTACTGTAGATGGCATGCAAATAGATTTAGACATATAGATTTTCAACATAGCATTTCCAAACATACTAGTTTTCTTTAAAAAGCATTAATTAAGGTCAATATTATAGCTGGACATTTTGTCAACACAGCACAAACCAGTGCCGTGTAATGATGTGCTCGAGCTTTGGAAAGCTCAAAGTTTGGAAACTGAGTTTTAAAAGGGTTGTCTTTCAGTTTACACACAGTATAAAAACTTCAGTGAGGGTTTGAGAGGTCACTGAAGAAAACGTAATCGTAAAAATCAACAAAGAAATCAGTTTAGACTCGAGAAAAAGAATTGTTGATGCTAACAAACCAGGAGGTGTATATGTCAGGTTATCAGGTATGAAGAACTGGATTGAGAAGCATAATCAAGAAATTCAAAGAGAGCCACACAGTACCGAACAAGCTTGACAAAGGTAGGAAGTGAAAGATTTCAAAGACTCTGGAAAGAAAACTAGTGAGAGACGTGTCTAAAGACCCCAGAACAACTTCAAAAACTTGTGAATGACAAGTTGGGAACCTGAACCGTGCGCAGGAATGGATTGCAAGGCTACAGACCAAGAAAAACCACTTTTGCACGTGAGACACCTTCAAGCCAGACTGAAGTTCGCTAAAGACAACCTGGAGAAAGACTATCCATACTGGAAGCGAGTTTTTTGGTCAGATGAGAAGAAACTAGAGCTCTTTGGCCACAGAGATGCTGCTTATATTTTTAGAAAGACGGGAGAAACATACAATACAAAGGAGACCATCCCCACAAGCAAAAGCAGGGGTGGGAGTATTATGCTGTGGGGATGCTTCAGTGCATCTGGACCTGGAGGATATGTGAATATTTATTTTTTTAAAGGAAACCTTAAGCAGTCAGCCACAAAACTGAGTCGCTTTGTCTTCCAACACGACAATAACCCAAACCATATGTCCCTCTTGGTGAAGACCTACCTTCGAAAGATCAAATTGAGCATTACTGGCTGGCCTGCACAAAGCCCTTAATTGAATCGTATTGAAAATCTGTGGTGTAAACTGAAGACCAAGGTCCATGACAAGACATCATCAAATCTAGAGGAGCGTGAGAGATTTACCAAAGAAGAATGGGTCAGGATCGCTGTTATCCACTAAAACGGATAGAGAATTGACTATAAGCATCAGTGGTTTTCCATCATGTTTGCAGCAAACTACCTGCGAAGCAAAACAAAAAAACTGGTGCTTCTTTTCTTTTTGTCAGTTGACAAATAAAAATGATTCATGTTATTCTCTTTGAAAGCATCTTAACTCGATATGTGATGCTTTAGTACATTAGCGTACAAATATATGACAAGGAGATGGACTGATTATTGCATTTATTTATCATACTGCATTATCAGCATCCTAGCAGTTTGCTGATGCACAATCTTCAGCATTCACTGTTGGTTCAGTGTATTTCTCGAGCATTAAACCCTCCAAAATAGATTAGAGTCGCTATCTCAGGTTCCGGGCTCCATTAGGACTAATGGAAGCGTAACCCACCGGAGAAAGAGCAGCAGCTTTTCTCTCCATTGATTCTGTCCATCCAGTGCAGACACTACCAGCCTATAACTCATAATGCACCTGCCCCTCTTTCTCTTATTCTTGAATTAGTAATGATTCATGTGGCAGTTTGTGTAAAGAGGACATTAACAAAACTGTAAATGGATTTGCTTATGTGCAAGCGAAAGTAGCATGGACTTTCAGTCCATGTCTAACCTTTGGTTCTGCCGCTTTGAAAACAGGATGACCATTATTTCATTATTTAAACTGTTGTTAGTAAAGGTCTTGTCTCTGATAAGTTATCTTATGGGTCCTAACATCAGTCTTCCTCTTTCACTGAGCTGTAACATCTGAGGCATTTCACTTTAAAGTTTATTTATGCTGCAGTGTGACCCAGATTAAGCTGAAGTTGGTTAAACTGTCTGCTAAAGTGTTCATAAACATGAACATGTGTTGTAACTGATGTGAATAAGGACCTTGTCTGCAGGTGAGAAAAGAAAACTTCCCTGCACGGGTCACTGAGCGCACCATTACTGTCAGTAGCGTACAGGGTTTTATGAGCGTAAACACAGAGGCCTCCCGTGCGCCTTTGATCACACACACATACACTCCTCGAGAGTTTTCGGTGGGTGAGCCTCAAGGTCAGGTTGCTTGTGGGAGGAAATATGATGCCAGAGGGTGGGGCTGCCCCGTGGATCATCGCTCACTCTCATCTTTGAGTGCCTGTCATGTTTCTCATACGTACCCTCGTTCAGCTCAGCGTGGATTATCAGGGCTGCTGTTGCAGCTTTTGAATACCTCAACACAGCCTCTCAGCTGTGGGCAGAGGTATGAAAAACTCTGGCTTTCTCTGGCTCCCTCAAGCAAATGAGGGAGGGCCTATATTTGCCAAGCACGCCAGTATTAAAATCTGAAATGGTAGCTGATGGAAGCTGTAAGGCAGAAGCAGGCTGAGTATCCCTGAGAACGACTTGTGAACTATTTAGTGACATGTGAGAAAGACAGTCTTTGGAAATGTGAGCTGGCAGATGCAACACAATATCAAGCCACTTGTCAGGACTTCAAGTTGTCTTCTGTTGGGACGCTTCCACCATGGGAATCCAAGAAATGAAAACCATCTCACTGCACTGATTCGGTGTCGCCACAGCACCATCGGGGCAGGAACATGCCAATTTCCTTTTTCATCACAAATGACTGATGAGAAACTAGGCTGCGCTTCCTTCAGTCACTCACAGAAGGAGCCTGGTGACAAAGGGTCATCTTCTTAAGCATTTTCCTCTTCATTGTTTGCTGAGGATGGCGTAGCTCTCGCGTAGGAACTGTGAATTTCTTTGAGCCAACGTAGCGTGCTGCTTTTGTGTTTTTGCGTTGGAGACAAAAAGTAAGTCGACACAACAAATCTTTTCTTTGTGAGTGTCCCTTATTAACAGTTAACACCTAGAAGTGTTAGATAGTGCTAATTAAGTTATTTCTGAATAATAATCATCTTTAGCAGACAAACTCTGATTGCAATATTTTTGTCTTTAAAATAATTTTTGTCTGGTAATTCGTGTATAATTATGTATCAGATGCCACAGATAATTATATCTGTGGCTATAACCACAGATATAAATCAGGCTAATGTAATAACTCACACAGACAATAACTCAAAGACATGTCAGAGAGTTTAAGTCTTCGGTTTGCTGGCCCAAATAGTTTGTCCCTGCGGACACTGTGGCCTTGTTTCAACAAATGACATTAGAAGCTCTTAGGG
The DNA here is from genome assembly GCA_015052645.1 of Benitochromis conjunctus. Classification (NCBI taxonomy): domain Eukaryota; kingdom Metazoa; phylum Chordata; class Actinopteri; order Cichliformes; family Cichlidae; genus Benitochromis; species Benitochromis conjunctus. The sequence continues at coordinate 20,818 of VOQK01031966.1, forward strand.
ACATAATAAGACTGAGAATACTCTGATTGTGGAAATGATATCGTTTTTTAACAAAGAGATCTTTTAGAGTTACAAGTACAGGTCATGTACGCTATAATCTGTTTAATACTTGTTACTCTAATATAGAATATAAATCTTTTTGTGCTGTTATAGCATTAATAGCATCATTAAGTATGAACACAAATGTGCTCTACGTGTTGTTATTGTCTGTGTCATGTTGCTGTTGCTGCTATTGCCAGGCGTCTTTTCTGTTATTTATATTGAGAGCATAGAAATAGCCAGAGCCCAATTCCTTGTATGTGTGCTTGGTCAATAAAACTGATTCTGATTCCATTATATTTTTGTTTTTTCTTATCTTTTGCAGTTGTTTATGCATATTTTTTTGTAATTGGTGTTTAAAACTTTTTGTAATCTCTTGTATTTAAAATATAATCTTGAAAACTGATCCTAAATGTGTCAGCACTGTTACTAATTCTCAAAAGCAATCTACTTAGAGCCCAGTAAGGTCTTTCTTTTTCTTCTTCTTTGTTTAACCCAGATAAATAAGATCAAGATGAGTATGTGTATTTGTGTGTTTGTATGTGTGCGCGCGCGTGTGTGTGTGTGTGAGCATGTTTGCATTTCTGTGTGCACGGCAAGTTAATTGTGGAGTCTTTCAAGGCCATGTAAGGAAACAACGAATCAATAAAGGCTCTTTGTTCAGATAGTTTTTATTGATCATGGTGGGATTACCTGCTTGTTTTTTTAATCATTTATCATGCAAATGCAGCACGCTGTAACTGTGTCATCTGTGGCATGCGATGGCCTTTTTTTTTTTTTTTTAAATTTCCTTTTTTTC
>VOQK01031967.1:0-13930 GCA_015052645.1 Benitochromis conjunctus
TGCTGTGGAGACTCAGGTCTTTTGGAGTGAAGGGCCCACTCCTGAAGACCTTCTATGACTCTGTGGTGGCCTCAGCCATCTTTTACGGTGTGGTCTGCTGGGGCGGCAGCATCACGGCTGGGGACAGGAAGAGACTGAACAGGCTGATCTGGAGGGCCAGCTCTGTTCTAGGATGGCCTCTGGACCCAGTGGAGGTGGTGAGTGACAGGAGAATGGTGGCTAAGCTGTCATCCCTGCTGGACACCATGTCCCCCCCATGCAGGAGACTCTGACAGCACTGAGCAGCTCCTTCAGTGGCAGGCTGCAGCACCCACGATGTGGGACGGAGAGATTTCACAGGTCTTTCCTTCCAGCTGCTGTCAGACTCCACAACATGGTCTCTGCAGAGGACCACACATGGAGACAGACACACACACAGAAACACACGCACGCACGCACGCACGCACGCACGCACGCACGCCTTCGCCCAGTCTCCCTGATGTGCAATATTACCAAGTGCAATTTTCCTTATCTTATCTTATCTTATCTTGTTGCAAGGTAAAGACCCTATAATAATACAGAGAAAACCCCAACAATCTTATGACTCCATAAGAGCAAGTGCTTTGGCAATGGCGGGAAGGAAAAACTCCCTTTTAACTGGAAGAAACCTCTGTCAGAACCAGGCTTAGGAAGGGCTGGCAACCGAGTGGGGTAGAGGGGAGGAAGACAGGACAAAGACACGCCATGGAAGAGAGCGAGAGATTAATAATAACTAATGATTAAATGCAGAGTGGTGTATAAACACATAGGTAGTTAAAAAAGATGAGTGAAGAAGCAACAGTGCTCATCGCTGCTTCAAGCACTGTCTATATGATCTGGTCAGAGAGGAAGGATTGCAAGAACTCCTCTGCCCTTGAAGAAAAGAGATCTGCCCAAGATGAAGAAACTTCCTCTCCAGAAGATGAGGGGACAATCTCCATAGAGGCTGACTGCATCACCAGTGATGATAAGAGCTAGCCAGTGCCTGACTCCTCTTCTTTTGGGAAGACTGGGGATAGGGAGGTGACTTCAATGACACAGAGGTGGAGGCCGAGCAGCTGATGGCAAAGAACGTAGGAGCATTTTCAGAGAACGAGGAGCTGGCAACTGAGTGGATGCCTCTCGAAGGGAAAACCATGTGGGTCCCACTACTGAAGAGAGACTGCCCTACAATCCAGTTCCCACTGGTATCAACCTACACCAGAATAAAACAACATGTGACACGTTAGATAACAAGACTGGAAGTTCTCAAGAAGTAAAAAAGGGTTCAGAATCCAAATGACAGAGAAGCTCCAAGGACACAATGACAACACCTTTACTTCATTCAACTTGGCAGAGGAACTCCTCAAATGAAAAATGGCTCTGGTTGGCCAAATCAAGGAAAACAACCCAGAGCTACATCCTCAGCTCCTCCAGTTGCAGCAAAGGAAGATTTTGTTGTCTGTCTTTGCCTTCACCAAAACTACAACAGCAATATCCCACACGCCAAAGCAACGGAGGAATGTGCTTCTTTTGAGCACAACACAAAAGCAGTCAGTGATGGGGAATAGAGGAAGCCTGGAAGCAAGGAGAAATCCTGGACTACAGTAGCCACAAATACAGTTTGGATAACCTAGACAGGATGTTGGCACCCCGAGTTGTTGAAGGAAAACTAGCTGATGGCTGCTGGCTCTTTTTTCCTATCTCCTGGATGTCTTGGGATACAACGCCTTTGTCCTATGGAAACCACTTCACAGGAGTGGGGAGTGCTCTAAAACCTACAAATGAAGAGTGATCCTGGAAGAGCTGGGGCACATGCTGGTGACCTCAACAATTGCAAGATGGCCTTCTCCCGGATTATCAGCCACTTCTGCCATTGATCCCAGGATACAGCAGTCTGAACCAGAGTGTGACCCACACCCCACCAACAAAATGAGAAGAAGGTGCAAAAGGCGCACCTCCAGCTGTGGAAAGTGTGCCTACAAAAACCACTCTACTGTGGTTAGCACATCTTGCTGCTAATGACGATGCACCAATGAAATCCAAACTTTGGTCATTTGGTCATTAAATGGCCTTTCTGGCCACTAACACACTATGTGCGATTTTCTTTTTGGCCATTCATCAAAAAATAAATAAAATAAAGTAAAAATAAATCATTTTTAGTGTTACTGGTACTGACCTGCAATTTTCAATGATGAAAAAAATTAGGTTTCATCATTCATATGCTGAAAAAATTTGAACCTTATTGCTATTTTCCCCCCAAAAGGTGGTAGTAATATGTAATTTGACTGGTATGCAGAGGGTATAATTTCTGAATTTGAATTATATTTTGGTTTTCATGACTGAAATCAAGTCGGCCAAAGTAGAAATGTTTTTTTATGTGTGTGTGTGTGTGTATACACACACACACACACACACACACACACATACATATATATATATATATATATACATGTGTATGTGTATATGTGTATATGTGTATATATGTGTATTTTGTGAACAGGAGGTGGCCATTTTTGGCCATTTTAGTTTTTCTGTTTTTCTGTCACTGCACAAAAAAATAATGATGCATAAAAATCATTGATACTGTTAATAATTGCTATACATTTAACAGCAATGATGGTTAGAAAATAAATTAGATTGCATGTATTATTTAGGAAAAAAATAGGGATTTTAAGCTTGTACCCCTCTGTAAATCATTACAATTATGTGATGTAACTGGTATTGAAATGGTTAAAATTCTGAATTTGAATGAAATTTTGGTCTTCATGACTAGCACCGATGCTAATTTAAAAAATCAAGTTGGTCAAAGTAGAAAAATGTTTTAAAATATATATTAATTTTATAGCATTTTGTAAACATATACAGGGAGTTTTTCTGTTTTTCTGTCACTGCACAGAAATAACTGCATAATAATCAATGTGAATCAATTACATGTCCCAGACTCTACTATTAATAATACAAGAAATTCCAGTAGCACTGCGAATATATGAAATGGTGAGATTTGAGGTTGTCTTCCAACAAGTGCTTTGTACAAACAAACTGGTGTTTGAAGGGTTAAAAATGTAAAAAGTAATGACTATTTTATATTTATGAAAACAACTGATGTTAGTTAAAAACTTTATGCAGAAAAAATTGCAAAAAAACCCAACCAAAAACATACAAATAATAAAAATTACAGACCTAATCTGTCGGTGGACACTTTTGGCCACGAACAAGCTGAAAGGAGAGTGATTCTGAACAAACCCAGAGGATTAAGAATGTTGCGTTGTGCGGTTTTATTTCCCCGTAGTCCACTTCTAGTCTTTCTGAAGGACCAGGGCTCCAGTCACCTCATTGAGACAATCATACAGCTGTCCCACAAGCCACTTCTCCGCGGGCTCTACAAGAACCATCTCAAGGGTCAGCTGGTCGACCTTGCCCTCCATCCCATCGCCAACTTTCCCATCCAGAGGCTAACAGCAGCTTCTGCCCAATACAAACTGGTAGGTCACACCTTGTGATTGAGCATGTGGAAGGGGTGATTTGCTGGAAATTTTCCTCACCGGCTTCCTGATCTTGTTTCTTTTTCCACAGTTCCTGAGAATATTTGACGAGCTGGTGCAGGGAGTGGAGGCCATCTTGGCCGCAGGTCACATGGGTGTGATAGTTCAGCTGGCAGAGAGCTGCGCAGAAAGTGAAGAGAGGCAGGATGAGATGATGCAATGCCTCCTTAATGTAAGCTTAAAAGAGGGCTTGTTGTTGAAATGCAGGCCCACATGGGCCCTGAGTGATTAGAATAACCTTGTTTTCATTTTTCCCTCTGTTGTGATTGGTGTTGATGGAGCATAACTACTTCATGTTTGATTTGTGGATAATGGAAGCCCTGTCGATGTGTTGCCTCCCAGGCTTTCCACTGCGCTGAGCCTGGCTCTAGACACGTCGCCTGCCTCCCTCTCTTCATGTCTCTGCTCACCTATGAGGTGTACTACCACTCTGACACCGCAGAGGGCAACATAAGCACGGAGGTAAACAGCTAGGAGGAAAAACATTTGCAGCTTGATTGTAATTGTAGTCTTGGCATTTCAGGTGGTCTAACAGTGCAGCGCTGCACCAAAATGCATGTTTCATCAGTTGTCGGGGCTCTTTCTAGATCCCACTGACCTCCATATGTTACCACGGATCCCGACTGGTCCAGGCACTGGCTAAATTCAAGGAACGCTCATTCCTCCTCAGCAGCCTGCGCACTCTGAGCCCTTCGGACCTGCTCATTATGGCTACTGACCCCGCAGGCAGCCACGTCCTTCAGGCCCTAATCACCACATCCAGTGACAAGGGCAGGGGGAAGATCCTAAAGAGACTCATGGTACGTGGTACTTAATTCAGAAAGCAAAATAACTTCAAGTGTTACATGTATAAGCTTTAATGATCATTCTCTTTCTGTATCACGCTATTTGTTGTTTCAGGGTCAGTATGTCCAGATGGCCTGCTCGAGGTTGGGCAGCCGGGTACTCGAAGCCGTGTGGAACAGCTCTTCAGTCAGTCAGAGGCAAAGTATCGCACAGGAACTAGGTAATAATGGCAAACTTTCTCTCCCATTATTCTACTTTTCCTGTGACTCACTTCCCTATTCATGACTTCTGTTCCTGTCTCTCCTCCCCTTCTCAGTTCCAAGTGAAAGCCAGCTGAGGTCAGATCAGTTTGCTCGTCACGTCTGGGCCAAATTTGCCCTCTCCCACTTTGCACACAGAAGAACCCACTGGCAGGAAATACAGACGGGCGAGTCCAAGAAGCGGAAGCTTTTCAGTGACATTCTTGAATGACAAGTTTATATTTGTGAAGTATTTTTTTAATGTAAATTTTAAAAAAACCTGAAAATATGTGTGTGTGCACGGAATTAAAGTTTAGTTTTGAAGATGCTCTTTAGTTTTACCCAATCTATTCTATTGATTGTATGAATCAGCCTGACCTGTAGGGGCCACTATAGGAACATGTATCATTTTAGGTTTTATCCCATGGATGAGGTCTTTAGTTAAGTAGAGCAACATTAGTTTAAATGTGTGAGCACGCGAGACCCTTTTTAACACATTTTTAGTGTGTTGCGTAGTGTTTTTGGTGTTGCTGAATAGTTACTGAATTCACCTATTCATACATTAACTAGGCACACACACATTAAACATGTAAAAGTGGTTTTGTTAGATTGGATGTAGCAAAGAAAAGGAATCAGATTCGAGGCATTTGTTTAAAAAGCACCACCACCCACCAGTGAGTCTGACAATGAAATATATCTTAATCTCGAGCTCATCTAAATGTCATCGTTCCTCAGCATTCTTTCATGGAAATGCAAACGCATTCAGGCAGTTAGAAAATTGCTCAGTGCCTCAGCAGTGGGCAGGTTTTGTTGTTGGAGACACTTTTATTGATCATAAATTGATTTGAAGGAAGAAAGTCTTTAGTTGGGAAGAGCTTCTCTTCTGAGAAGAATCACAGGGCTGGGAAGAGCAACTAGAAGAGAACGAGAGACTAAGGTACTAAAAATGCTGTCTATACAGTCATGGGTCTTTTAACAGCTGTTGATCGCCTTGTGGAATACCTCCACCCAGCTTTCACTTGTCCTTTTAATCCATTTTATGAAATAAAGACTCAATAACCTTTCATAATGATACAGTACATTAGCACCAAAATACAGATGGTAAAAATGGGCTAATATTAAGGCGTTTCCAAAAGTAACCCAGTAAAGGAACTCTAGTAACTCACAATTTATGGCCGACTGATTCAGTGTATCCAGTGTACTTTGCAAATGGATGTATACAGAATCTATCGATCCAGGGTTGCACGCTGTTGCTTTTGTGAACCATAACAAAAATGTATATATATTTTGAGATGTGTATGACTTCACAAATATATAATTCACTTGAACCAAAGAGAGTGATATTACCAGCAGTAAAGATGTGATTTTATCCTTAATGTGTATATTTTTTGTGCACTTCTTAACTTCTATGTTACTTCTTTTTCCAACAGGCTCATGTGCTTCATTAACATCAAGCGAACTGTATTTTCAGATACTGTAGCAAAATGCTTCTTTCAAAAATAAAACTATAAGAAAACTATTTTGTTTGCAGAGCAAAAAATAGCTAGCTAAGGTAGAGAAAACAGTAGGAACCACAAATGCAAACAGTAGTGTTGCATTTATAGATAGTATAAATAGTTTAAAAAATAAAGATGCTAGTACTGTAGAAAAATGAAGCTAGCATTAGCATTAAGTGTTAGCATAATTAGCATTAAGTGGCTTAAACCTGTATTTGGCCACCAGATGGCGATAGCTGTGGTTGTAAAAAGACTTCTGGTCCTATAGAAGTCTAGGAGAAAACATAAACGCCTTCCTTTTGATTCTGCCCTGCCACTCCTTTTGGGTCATATGAAATAAGTTAAATTTATTTAATTTACGTTTGCCATACTGTGCTATAAACTGGAGAATTAGCTAATGACCTGTCAATCACAAGACATTAGCCAATGAAAGTGTGGTTTCACACCCCAAGAGCTGCCCATTTCTTCTGCAAAGCTCTATAGAGTTTGCTGTAGAGAAATAGTCCTGCGAATTTGAGTTAGCTAAAATGAAACTTAATCTTAGCACAGTAATGCTAAGCTAAGTTTCTAATGTCAATGAAAGTACAGACAACACTGAGAACAGACCTACTCATCTCCATCAAAGTGACTGATTTATAGCAGCGATTAATAAATAAGTAAACTTTCTCCAGCTCCACAGAGTGAATCTGTACACCTCACTGTCGCTTATGGGATCTTTTTTATAGGCGTGCCATATTTTGCAACACACGGCTTTGCTGACACGTTTTGACCTGCTATTAATCCACATTACTGAAAATGTGGGGAGCACTGTGTGGGGAATTCAGCGCATAATGAGGTTGTTATTACAATCTCCTGGCCTTATTGTTCACCGCAGCTTTGACCAAAACAGTTTTTATTACACCAGCAGGAGATAGTCTGACTATCGTCTGGCTCATCCTCACTCCTTTTGTTGCTGTTTGGTTATCGTAGCTCTGTGAATGTATAATCGGCTCAGTGCACTCATGAGACAAAGCAGAGAAACAATGACCTTTGAGCTACAATGAGCCGTTGCTCCTTGAAAACGAATCACATGAATTCTCCAGGGATGCAGCAACGCTTCCCTCCAGTGCCACTTAGTGCCCTGACATACCAGTGTTACGGGCATCTCTGTAGCCTCCACATGTCCCGGTCCCGGTTACCCCCTCGCTTACATGCCCACACCAACATATCAGGGAAATATGCTCCTCATTAGTTATGCACAGCACTTACTGAAAATAGTCTATCTCTGGTGCAAAGTGAGGAGCAAGTTTGACAGCCTTTCACTGGCACGCAGTAGGTGGTGTTTCGTCTTTTAAGCTCCCTGTCTTCCCTGCTCTCGAGAAGTATTCTTTTGCCCGAAAATCACAGTAAATGCCCACAGAATGAGTCAGCGACAGAAATACAGAGAGAGGGAGGATATCTGTCACGATTTAAGAGACTGATATACTGTCAGTGAAACAAATTCTATCATATTTTCCTTTTCTTTTTTGTTGAGGGATTCTGTATGGCTGTCAAATATCTGACAGCTATCTGACCTGTTTAAAATGTCATAAAATCCTTTATGCGTCTCCTCTTCTGAGAGACACGTTGCACAGTTATTTTGAAGGGCCGTCCAGCATGTGCGTGTGCTTATCACCATCTATTGCTTATTCCAAAAAAGAAAAAGTAAAAGCAAACACACACAAAAAATCTCCTGTTTCTGAAAATCAACATAAATATAGGACATTTGAGATGCCAAAGGACTCTAGGACTCATCGTCTCCCTGACAACGGTCTCCAAGCAACCATTACTCCTCAAAGCCTTTCTCCAATCCCATCTCTGCCTCTGAGTCTCTCCCTCCTCAACCCCTCTCTGTGTCTTTGCCAGTTTGCCTTCCTCTCAAGAGTCCTCCCATGTATCCACTCCAGATAGTTACTGTACCAGTGTCAGAACCTGAAAACACATCAGCTGTCTGATGTGATCGTGCGTGATTGGTTGTAGGCTGTGGCGCTCTTGCCTTTTGGCCCGAGGCTTTTCTCTACACCCGCTAAATCTAGGGTGCAGCAAAAAGCTGTCAATGTTCAGATTCTTCGTGGCATCTTTTATTTTACATTGTTGTTTAGATCGTTCTGTGAAAAAAAGCTTCTAGTACTGGTGAAGCAACTTAGTTCAGAAGGGGCACTATATGATCTGCAGTGATATCCATGCTGACTTTATTTTTGGAACTACATTACTTCAGTAAAACAGGCAGGGCACAGTTATTTTTAGCTGTGTTTTTGTTTTGAGGGAGAAACTAATACCCCAAAGATCACAACACTGTTTTTGTTTTCAGCCCAGACTGCATGAAAAATTTGTGCGTGACGTAAATGGCTCTGAAACTTTTCCTGGCATGACCCCCCCATCCCTTCTCTTAGCTCTTAGATTTACACTCAGTGATTCACAGTTTGAATACAGACACAAAACTGGTTAAACCAGTAATAAAATGAGACGTATGCTGTTTTTTATTTTGTCGGTTTTGTCGCTTTTCAGCTTGTACTTTATGTGGCATATTGCTCCCTAAATAAATCTTCCTCGGGGCACTTGTGGTTCTTTTCTTGTCGTACAAGAAAAAGTCCCAGGCAGCGCTGAAAACATTAACAATGCTTCAGTTCCAGCAATCATTTCAATGCAATGTGGCAATTAACAGTCATTTTTTATAAACTGGCGTTAGACAAGTTGAAATGTCTGCTGTGAAAACGGTCTATTTAACTTCATTTTCCCGTCATCATACGCTGCCCTCTGGAATTACGCTCTGTGAAATTAAATGGTCTTAGCAGTGCGAGTGGTACAGATGAAATTCCATTTACTTCCGTTTTAGTGGGCTGAAAGCAGAAATGAGACATCTGAAAATCTGGGCAAATAAATCCTAACTTTCTGCATGGTGAGATACTATTAGGTGCTCACTCAGTGAGAAGAAAATCATGCAAGTTGGAGGAACCACAGAGCTGCAGTTCCCAACCAAAAACTAAATCTGCAAAGTAAAAATAAATAAATATGACTGAATAGGTTGGAGCTGAGTGTGAGATTGAGTTAGCAAGTGAGCAAAGTTGAAGTTAAAAAGTCAAAAATGTATGGAGCTACTGAAGCCCATAAGGTTCAAATGGTATTTACAAGTTCTTTGCAGAGCTTCTTTATACGCTCATCGGCCACTTTGCTCTGCACACCTGTTCACCTGCTTATTCTCACAAATATCTAATCAGCCAGTCTCACAGCAGCAACTCTGTGCATTCAGGCATGTAGACATGGTCAAGATGACCTGATGGAGCATCAGAATGTGAAAGAAATGTGTTTTAAGTTACTTTGAACAGATGGACTGGTCTCAGTATTTCAGGAACTGCCGGGATTTTCCCACACAACGATCTCTGAGGTTTACAGAGAACGGTCTGGAAAGAGAAAATATCCAGTAAGTGTCAGTTCTGTCTGTGAAAAAGCCTTGCTGATGTTAGAGCAGAAGGTATTACTGCTTCGAGTTGATAGGAACACAACAGTTAATCAAATAACCACTACAGCCAAGGTATGCAGAAGAGAGTACACAACATACCCAAACTTGAAACACCTGTGCAACAGCAGCAGCAGACGACTACATGGTGTGCCACTCGTGTCAACTTCAAACAGGAAACTAAGGCAATTCACACATTCTTACCAAACCTGGATATAGAACACTGGAAAATGATGATGATTTGTATGGTAGGGTCAAAGTTTGATAAATAATGTGAAAGCATGGATCCATCTTGCATTGCATTAACGGTTCAGGCTAATAATACAATGCAACATTACACCAAAACGGTTCAGGGTGATGGCGGTGTAACGTTTGAATATTTTCTTGGCACACTTGGGTGTCTTAATAGTAACAGAATAATGTGTTTGTGTTTCCAGCAGTCTAAAGGAGCACCTTTGAAATATGGTGGAATGGGAGAATCACACCGTGATTCACACCATGAATGAATAGATTGATAGATAGTAAAAGGATATCCTACTAAAACAATAAGGTAATGGTTAGGATTAACATTGTTAGGCAAAAGTAACTGTTAAAGGTGTTGAAATAGCTAGCTAATAGTTATGGACATTGCTATATTAGCCAAACCTCTTTAAAACCCATAGCTACAGAGACACAGTTAAAATGAAGGAATAGATATGTAGCTTGGAATAAAGGCTAAAATGGTTAAAATCTCAAAGTAGCTGCACACCTGAAGAAAAGTTCCACAAAATAACAAAATTTAACTCCTGTATATATATATTAGCAGTAAGCTAATGTATTTATTGAGTCACAACATCTGGCTTAAGCTGACTTGACTCAGGTCTTTGACCTTAAGCTCTGATGTTTCATCCACAGTAAGTGATGCAGGGGTTATATTTAATGGTTTTCCAGGCTAGAAAGATTTAAAGTAGATAGCTAAACGCTACAGATAGTGCTAAAAACAATGGTTAAACTAAAGGCAAACAGTGTGCCTTAATCATTCTGCTTTTGTTTATCTACTAACTCAACTATATATATATATTGACAGTAAAAAAAAGTTGTAATGATATTCACTTTCATTTTATTAAAATCATCAGTTTAAATGAGCATATTCAGAACAGAAGGCTGTGTGAACAAAGGGATACTTCAGTTGATCTGCAAGGTACTGCACAGGTTTGTAAGACTGAAAAGGCGAGGAGTGAGTGCTATAGAAAGCTAATACAAGGAAGCTGTGGACAGAATTGGTTTTAGCACTCTCATCATTAAGCAGGTAATTTATCACTTCACACAAATTACAAGTGTTCTGTATATATCGTGAAGTTAGGGCAGTTCATATTGCTAAGCCTTGGTTCATATTCTTCCTCCGCTCTATTTTTAACCTGAGATTTTGTTACAGGCGCACACTGTTGAGGCAGCATCTTATTTGCTGCTTAGCCCTAAATGGAGCCAGTGTCCTGAGAATCCATCTCCCAGTCTGCCCAGAATACCTGTGAGTCATCTGACGGTTTATTACACCATCCCTCAGTGTGACTGACAGCTGTAACGAGGCGCTCGTTTTCTAGCGGCGTCTTAAAAAACTGACAAGACACTCGGAATGGATGTCAAAGAAATCTTTATTTATTCTCAGTGGTAAAGACGAGAGTGCTCAGTAGACGATGACAAACAAGTGAGGAAGTGTCAGTGACGCCGCCACGCTTGATGAGATATCAGAACAACGTTTCCAGAACGTTCTTTTCTGGGTCACCTGTGTGGCCAGCCCCCACAGAATTCAGTCGAAACGCACATAATAATAATAATAATAACAACAATAATAATAATGATTATAAGAATCATGATAATAATTATGCCGTTGGGTAAAAAAGGGAAGAGAAGGAATACATCAAACAGCCACAGGTAGATTAGGTTTTCTCGTTTTGTCCTCCTGCGCTTCAGGAGTATCTCAGTGTTCCATGACTCAGCTTCGATTGAAGAAGAGTTCAGTCTGGTTATCCCTGCCGACGGCTTAGTCCTCATAGCCGTCTTGACCTATTCTCCTTTGCTTCACATCCTCCAGTAAAGGGTTCTTTGTGCCGATCACTCGTGGTGCATTCAGCAAAAGTTATGGCTTGGGTGCTGACGTTTCAAACCGTGTATAAAAGTCTCAAATGAACATGTGCCACAGGCAGTATCATCAAACACTACTTTAAATCAATATGGGGACAGAACAGTGGATGCAGTGTGGAAACTGGCCAAAGACGCGCAGAGATGGAGCACTTTTATAAATAGTCTTGCCTTTGAGATGGCGTTGCTAGAGACACTAGCTAGATTGTGCATTAGCTATTGGCCACTGAGGTACAGAATCGTGTAACTGCAAAACCTACAGGATCATGTCTTAAATCGTCTACTCTGCATGCTATAAAACAGGGTCTATAACAGGTATACATTAGATTGCTATCAGTCTCTACATTATCAGTGCGTGCTACTTGGGTGTGTGTTGATTTGTGACCCCAGTTTGCTTCTCATTTCGCGACATTAAGCGTCAAATCGCCAGCTTGATCCAACTCTCTTGCTTATCTTTCCTCACCAGCTCTCATCAGGTAATAAGTGCTCAGTGACTCACCCAAGCCGGAGCAGCAAATAGAGCTCACCTCCTTATCGTTGATTTTTCGCTCTCTCAAAATGGGTTTCAGGCTATCTGTTGTTTTCTCCCACTTTGTCCTCCCCTGACCTGCTTCTGCGGCGGCTAAATTTCTCTCCTTACGCCTCTCTAATTTTCCCATTCATGTGGGCCTGCTCCACTCCTCTTCATGTTGTACCCCCAGCTTGATCTCCTTTTACTCCTCAGTCTTTTAGACCCCCCCACCTTCATGTCTTTTAATTTGGTGTATGTCTGTGTTCATGTTGAGTGTGTCTATTTGCCTACGTTTATGTGTGTGGGTGTGTGTCACAGTGCACTGAGGTCATGACAGGAGCGGGACTTCTGCCGGAGGATTTTGCTGCCCCTGTGGCGGCTCATCTCCCTGTAGCGGCCTCGATCCCGGTCCCTGTCTCGGCCGTATGATCGGGGCACCAGACCGGCCAGGAAACGCTTGGCCCGGCTCGTCAGGCTCTCCCTGCGGCCAGCACCGGGGTCACCGTCCGTCCATCCGGGGCCGACGCAGTCTCCCCTCGCGGTCCGCACTGCCGCCTCCAGCAGCTCATTGGTGCCGTGTTCTAAGGAGGCCGAGAGCTCCAAATAGAGGCAGTCAAACATCATGGCGCTGGACTGGGCCTCTGGTTGGAAACAGAGACATTTGGGAAGCATTTCATAACTAAGGATTCACATAGTGTCAGCTGTAGACGGCATTTAGAGGCAGCAGTTAGAAATTTACGGACATTTGATTGTGAAAACAGCCCAGCTGCTGTGTGATGTGTATCACCACGAGGTAGTACTTGAGAGCTCACTCACTGCAGTTTCAAAATCTCTATTAGTTTTCTAAGTGTTTGGAAGTCCTTTCACAGAAAATCGTGACTGACTGAGTGAGATGGAAGGATTGGACTCTCCCCCGGGTAATGTGCTTCTGAAACTGTGCCTGAAAGCTACGGCAGTAAAAGAGAAATAAAAGAGGAAGGGGAATCGTGGTGTGTTTTAGACTGCGCTATTTTATGTGTTTAAAAACAACATTATATTTCTCACTCATGAACATGGAGGCTAGAAATCGAATTATTTCCTATCACATACCCTGATGTGGTTCAGCAGGGTGGCCCTCAGAGTCCAAAAGCACTGCATCTTAAGAAAACACAAGGAAATGCTGCATCTTTTTCCCTTCTCACAACACAGACGCATCCTCGGCTTCTTTTAAACGTGTCTCAGTGCGATCACATCCTGTCACCCCAAAAACACTTCAGTTGTATTTTGTGAGATTTTCTTTTTCATCTATTTGCACTGTGTTTCTGTTCTTTTGCGACATTCTTCTACTTGCTGACTTTTGCAGTGCGTTTGAACCCTCAGGGCCACCGTAATTTACTCGTGTTTTGGAGATGGATTTGCGTGAGCAACCTCCAACCACCTATGGAGGTTGTGTGTTATTGTTAAAAGACTTGGAAGTAAAGTAAGCCAACCTGTCGTTAGGGTTTTGTTGCTTTTCCCAAATTCTACAAAAATACTATTATTATTATTGTTATTGTATCTTTATTTCAGACATATACAGAAAAAACAAAACAAAAAAACAAACAATATATACACAAGTACACATACTCGCATTTACAAATTTGAATATATATGTAAATACACACACGCATGTGCTCAAACAAAACAACAAAAAAATAAAATAAAATAAAACAGAGTCTAAATGACATGAAATGACAATTATTAAGTCTGAAATGGAGTAGGAAGAAGTATAACATACTTATTAA
>VOQK01031969.1:9486-21599 GCA_015052645.1 Benitochromis conjunctus
GAACATTGCATGTTTTTTTTTTTTGGTAGCAGACTGGTTTCTCTGAGTATTTCAGAAACTGCTGATCGCCTGGGATTTCCCCACCCAATCATCTTTAAAGTTTGGAGAAAATATCCAGTGAAGTGGGAGCTATCTACGCAACAATGTCGTGTTGATGTCAGAGCTCATCCTCCTTTGAGTTGACAGAAAGGCAATAGAAACCCAAATAAACTCTCATTACAACCAAGGTATGCAGAAGAGGATCTCTAAATGTGCAACACACCAAATATTGAAGCAGATGGGCTACGGAAACAGAAGAGCACCTTTGGGATGCGGTGGAATGAGAGATACACATCATGGATGTGCAGCCAGCAAATCTGGAGCTACCTGGTGATGTTATCCTGTAAATATGGAGCAAACTCTCTGAGGAATATTTTCAGAAACTTATGGAATCTATGCCACGATGAGTGTAGTCAGTTCTCAAGGGGAAAAAATGCAACTCTGAATAGCAAGGTGTGCATGTTTGACATACTTCAGAAAAAAGAGTAAGAAATCAAAGTGTTTGTTACAAGTGATAGGGCAGTCTGTTAATCTGGATGTCTTTGTTGATTAGATGGACAGTGTTGTATATTTTTCTGCTTTACATGCATATTGATTAATCTATGATGTGTGTACCAAAGTGAAACGCTGCCACGCACACATGTACATCAGCACACACCCACGCACACAGACGGGGAGCTATGTTCTGATCACTGCCAAGCCGAAGCATGCAACATGATAAGAACTTTCTTTTTTCACATGAACACAGATGCATTACATGTGTCGACAAGGAGGCGCACCAGATTCCAACATGGGAAAGACCCTACTGTGCACACAGTATGTGTTATGGCAGTTTTACAAACACACTTGAGACTTCAGTTACATGGTAATATTCATACATGGCTCTTTTGAACTTAGTGTGACCACAGTGAAGAAACAAGCCCGAATGACGTGACCATGAATGATGATGGATGCAATGAGGTGCGGGTGCCATGTGGAGTTATGTGATGCGATGATGCCATGTGAGTAAATGATCAACCAATCACTGACAACAATGCGGACATATAGAAATCAACGACAACAGAATACAGCTTTCAAAAACAGATAAGACACAACAAGAAGAAACGAGAAAGGGCAAAACAAAACCACAAGCTGCTTTCCGTGTGGGCCCCAGAGAGTCCTGCTTTGAAGTGGTTTGCTTCAGATGCTGGCACCGAGGGGAGGGGGTGTTTTGCAGGGACGGAGGGGTTGACAAGTTAGCAAGGACCTTCTGCTGCGCACTTTGCTTGTACCTTTTGCTAATGGCCCCAAAGCACAAAACAATCACAAAACACAACAGCCTCAAACACCCTCTATCAAGTAAAGTTCAAGCCGGTGAACTTGGTCAATTCTGCTCTTTGAATTGCCCCACCCCTCACAAGTTTTGATCCTAAGAGAGTCACTCCTGTGAACCTTTAATCCTTGCCAATAGAATCACAGCATGTATTAAATAAACGCTCTGAAGTGACTTTTGTAACAACAGATACAGTAGAAGATGTTGGGTTTCGAGTAAGTCGGCAGGCTTTCTGAAGCCCAGTTTTCTGCTTTGTCAAAACAGCAAATAAACCTTGTATAATATTCACAACTCTTCCTTCCTCTGCTTCTCAACTACACATGCCCTGAGAGGTATTTAGACTGTTATTGTGTTGGGCTGCAGCCTTTTGCCACTTACTGTGTCCAACACTGCAGGGGCTATGATTTGCTATCAATGGGCATTTGCTTATCTGCTATTTTCTGCCAAGCTCAGACAATGCGGCAAAGCAATTCTGTGACACGTGCAGTCAACAACAAACAAACCATTTTGGGGCGGATGGCTTAATTGCTATTGATGCGCCTTGGCTAGATGAATATCATAATTTTCTTTCAAATTCTGGTGGTAGAGTGCACTTGGGCAAAATATAACCAGGAGGCACTGTCAATTTTGCTTGAAAGGGGCCAGATAATACCTTGTCAGAGCCATTCATTAATTTTTTTTTGTTCCTACTTGTCTAATTATATATCTTAGAGAGTGCCTGTACAACATTAAATATTGATTATTATGCATCCTCAAAACTGCCTAGCCAAAATAGTCCTACAAAAGTACAGTCATTACAGCAGCTAATTATTAGTTGCTGTGTTTATTCATGTTTCCCAGGACAGTGGGTGTAAATTACCCCATCAAAGTGACTTCAGAGCTTTCAAATTACATGAAAATCTTGATTTAAAATAAAGAGCCTATTTGGAATTTACCAGTAGTACTAAGTAATTGCATGGGCTAATCTGTCATAAAAAGATATCATCAGCATTATCATCCTGCTTTGCCTACTGAATCCAATGTAATTTTTTTCCCAGTTGTTCGATTTTCACAAGTACTTGACCATTGTCCAGAAATAGGGATGTTACTGATATAAATCGTATTACTGTTTTTCATTGTGTTTATCGCA
Source organism: Benitochromis conjunctus (assembly GCA_015052645.1). NCBI lineage: Eukaryota > Metazoa > Chordata > Actinopteri > Cichliformes > Cichlidae > Benitochromis > Benitochromis conjunctus. Next base: position 11,967 of record VOQK01031969.1, read on the forward strand.
GTAGCCTGACATACATGACACTAACACTCATTGGAAATAACAAATCGCATCCAGCGTATCTTAAATTCGCTCAGGAAACAAGCTCAGTCTCAACCACAACAAGACCCAAAACCCAAGCTGTTGTGACAAAGGAGTGACTCGCTCTCTTTGGCTCGGTGGCTATTTACGATAGATGAGCTCATGAAGGGGATGGAATGCACCTTGTCCTGGAAGAACCTGAAGCATTTACAACCACTTCAACTTAGATACCACTGCTGGGGTACTTGTGTTGACTAGTGTAGCTATTGCAGCACTGCAGGTTGCATGATACGTGGCTGAAGGAAAATAAACTTGTTAAAAAAAAAAATTGTTAAAAAAGGAAAAAAACAAACATTTGTGCACATGTTACAAGGATGCAGTCATCTTACCTGGGAACACAGGCAGTGGAGGTCTCCCCCTCAGGAGCCTCTGGGGCTGGGCAACAGAACTGGTGTAGTACCGTTGGGTTTCTGTGTGAAAAAAGAATGAAAACAAAACAGAAATAATCATATATTTTGGTTTAATCTTTAGTTATGGCTTAAATATAGAACAAAACACCGTATAGGATAGCAACTTTTTAATCGTGACTTGGCCAGCGTAGCTAGTGGCTAAATCCCTATACACCATACAACAGGGGTCTCCAACTCCAGGCCTCGGGGGCCGGTGTCCTGCAGGTTTTAGATGTGTCCTTGATCCACCACAGCTGATTTAAATGGTTAAACGACCTCCTCAACATGTCTTGAAGTTCTCCAGAGGCCTGCTAATGAACTAATCCTTTGATTCAGGTGTGTTGACCCAGGGTGTTATCTAAAACCTGCAGGACGCCGGCCCTCGAGGCCTGGAGTTGGAGACCCCTGCCATACACCATGAAAGTGTAGCAGAGTAATAAGGTTATTGGATTTAATTTCTCCTTATTTTGATTTTATTCATGTATTTAGTTGTTTGTTTCCATTTTAGGCAGCCCCACGGGTTGGAAAGGAGAAGCCAGGCATTGAATGAGGTTGATGTGCTATCATGAGTACCTAGTTGCTAGTTGGTGTGTGCGCCCCATGTCCATCCTCTGTACTGTTCATGGTCTTAATGGGATGAACTCTGTTCTTTCCTTTACAAACCAGCTTGATTAAAATGTATTACTATTTTATCTGATGCCAATAGCTGTAGTTGCGAGAAGACTTCCAGTTCTCTGGAAATCTAGTGAATGGGAACAGCTTTCTGACTCTACCTCTGTAAACACTTTCTGTTGATATTATGGGCTCAGTCGCTTATCTTTATCTTTACTATGAAACTGCTTGCTAACAAATTGTCAGTTGTACGTCGTTAGCTAATGAGCGTTCAGTTTCACAGTCAGACATCTATTTTGTTTGCCACTGAGATGGCTCATATTGAGGCCTCAAAATGGTAGCTGGATTTGACACGCCTTTATGGGTCTGCTAAATAAATCATTACATGGTAACATTTTACACCAGCGCATCTAGCAGTTTGCTCTTCTGAGGTTTTGCAATCAGACCGCTAATCAAGAGACCTTAACTTGTCTGCCATTTTGGACACGTGACATTTTATTGTTAAGTAAATGTGGCTCCAGTCACACAGACCAGTGTAACCACCAGTGAGACCAACCGCCACCAGGTCAACCACAGGTCACAGGGAAAAATGAGTATTCTCCAAGAAGTTGATGAAAACGTCCTTGTGTTTGCTTTGAGGCACTTTGAGCATTCTCTGTTTTCAATTTACGCCACCCTTATTCCAGTTTTAGTATCACTTTAGTGGTTAGTGGTTAGTGAGACTTTGCAGATAAGTCTGTCTTCCATTCAAATTATGCGCAACCCATGCATCTCCTAGCAACCAAAGCAATCACAAGAAGGTTTTTGGTGAAGCATCCTCTTTGCGACCAGTTTGACCTGGCGACAGCTTACAGCCACCAAAAACCAGAAACCTGGTGGTTAAACCATTTACAATAAGGCAGACAACCTCTGAGCACTCTGTGGATGGTATCACGAGAGAAACCTCTAAAGGCAGGTGAATTTATCAGTTTCTAAAAGGAAACAAAAAATCCACAAAAATGTTGACAACAGCTTGCAAACCCTATATTAAAAACTTTAATGTCTAAAAAAGTTTTTTAAAAATCTGCATGCTGTTTTAGAGAAGATAGACCGTGAATGCGTTTTAATTTTCGACTGACATACTGGTTAAAAGAACCCGTCAGTGTTTTATGATTTGCATCAAAATCAGTATCCTGACATCCTGAAGCCTGCATTTCCTCACTGCCCACTGGTTTTCCACTGTGGATTTCCCATTTTAGCTCATCACCTGATTAGTTTCCCACATACACATCTGCATCCCATCAGTCATCAGCCCTGTGTCTCATAGCTGTAGTCCACCAGCACCTGCATATTTCCAGCTTCCTAGTTAATCAGATAAAACCAATGCCAGCGGGTAAAACAAGATACCAGCATGCACCCTGTTTTGCCTTATTCAACTCCTTGCACTCCTTACAACCAGAAATGTCTACTCTGTCTGTGTTTCAGAGTCACTCTCTCAGAGACTGCTTTACTCAACCCAAGCTCAGTGTTGCTACAGAGTTTATTTATGGGGAGACTTTCAGGATTACCCTAGCATGAAATCACTGTGCTAGCACTGGTTAGGATGGCAATCTAAAGACAGCAGTGGCCTGAATTTGAGGGACTGACAGCTGACTATGTGATTTTCAGCAGTCCACTAGCACTGGACTGCAATGCAGACTGATGTCTTTGGCCAAAATTGAGCCAGTATAGTTTCAATGTTGGCACAAGCACTCATTCACTTTCTTAGGCCTTTACAGCATTCACAAATGCTAAATTTTAATTTGTTTGTGGGACATTTTTCTTCCTTTTTATTAAAAAAAATGCAAATAAAATATAAATGCACCTCACAGGTGGCTTTTTTATTTTGGTTATGCCAATAATCTCAGATATATATTATCATGAACAGCTTATTTAACCTGGAACAAGCAATTCATAGCACGATTACAGAGTTGAAAGTGCTTTATGAATCCAACTCTAACACTGAGCAAACCTAAGAGATTTAATGAAAATACAGAAGCCTTTTGTACAAGGCCCAGTGTGCTTTGATGATCACCATTAAATATGTACATATCTGAGTTTATCTGAACGAACACTCAAGGTGTATTTAAATAGCTGTTGGGACAAAAGAGATTCGAAACTGTGAAGTAAGTCCCTCTTTGAGACTCGGTTGCTATTTAAGAGAGATGTGACCATGAAGGAAAATTTAAAAAAAAAAGAAAAAAAGCCTCTAGTCTCTGAAGTGTTTTTGTAAATCACATTTTCAGGGTGGAATTTGAAAAAGAAAATGACAATGATTTGACTTTGATGTTTGTTTGCCTGTATTTGTTTTATAGCCATATTTCCCAAACCCCTCAAACTCTTTACTGCATCACATCACATGATTTATTTGTGCTAATCCCGATCAGAAAGGATACATCAACCAGGTCATAAGTAATTACATATATATCATTTAAGAACATAAGAACACAAGCTATGACTGTTGTAAAAATATCTTTCCAATAGTCCAAGTCTTCATGATTATTCAGCAACTTTTGAAACATGCATTTCCCAAGAAAGGTAGTAACATTAAAAGTCTTACTATCTACTGTTGCCCCCAAAGAGGAAATAGACAGGCCAAACAGGGAAAATATAATCCAGTCATGTTACAGTACTTGCTCACTGTTTTCAGTTGTGTAGTGGTGGGTGTCTCCTTCCTGTACCTACACTAGTAGAAGTGTAGGTACAGTAAATGCATGCTTTAGGTTTTTTTTTTTAGCATACTGTCACATCATGTGACGTCTGATGGTGGGAGGGAACCTTCTTTACATTGTACTGAATGCATATATTCACAATGTTACAGCAAACTGGGCACATTATAAGAGTTCCACTGTATATTTGTCATTGTTCTATGTTGTGAACGAACGTTTTTAATGCAATATACATTTTTCTTGTGAATTGAATTATAGCCCTGCAAATACCTACTCAGTCATTTTATACTCCATTTATTAAAATAGGCACTTTTTCTAAAAAAAAAATTTTTTGATGGTGGCGGGCCATGCTGAAAAATATATTACTTGCGCTTCCTGACCTTGCTCCCTGTCATTTGTGCAAAATGCCTGCGAACCTGTTAATGTCAGCTATGCAGCAATTTGTTTTCGGAGAAGTCTAATTTGTTTTAGAGTAGTTAGTTGCACAGTGGCATTTTAATTTATGTTTGGCAAGCAAAACAAAGAAGTAGTTATCAAAAGAGGAAAGCTAGAAGAGAGCAGGATGAGCATACAGCTTGGAGTTTGGATTTGAGCAGTGCTGTAAATGACTTTGCTGAGCAAAAGGCCCAAAAAATGAAGTTCTTATCAGTGAGTAGTTTGTTTTTCTGTTTATGTAAAGGACTGAACTCATACTGAAATATGTGTGTGATATATCTGGAAGCTGGTCTATGGGAAACAATTGCTCAATGATAAATTCAGTAAATGAGTTTGGATGTTATACGATGATCTATCCAGTCAGTTCTCTCTTATGTTTCATGCTTATTGACATTACAGTTGTCTTTGTGTTACTTTAGCAAGAGAATGGGAGATGCTGTGTTTGCTCTGGTACAACAATATCTGCCCCGGAGCCTATCACAGGATTGTTACACTGTATCTATAATATGAAAAAAGATGGTATTTGTTCAGTGCTCTGGGCCCTATTCCAGGAAGCAGGTTCAACAAACTCTGAGTCTACTCATGAAGTCAGAGTTAATTAACTTTCAGACTGACAACTTTGAGTTTTCAGTTCGAGAACAGCTGATCAGATTAAGTTCAACCAGCTCTGAGTATGTTCATCCTGAGTTAAGTGCATGCACGAGTAGAGACAGCAAGCCATCAGTGAGTGTCACCAAGATTACGAGGATACATACAATTTTTGTACGAGCTTCAAACTAGCTGCTGAGGAAGTCGAAGGACTTTGGTAACATCCATGACGAAATGAAGCATTACCACATAGAGCTACGCAGTTATGTCCATTATGGCAGTACTGCCACATATTTTCCTGCAGGGCATCACAGTTAGCTCCTTTTATACCAAAGAAAGGCAAGTGCAGGAATCTGAGAGTGGATGAGTGATAAAAGAGATCCCTGCAAGCTCCTCAGAATTCCTAGATAAAAATGAGGAAATCATATTAAGGTAACACAGCGAGTCAGTGAGTGTGGAACGAGGAAAGGGAGGAGGGAGTGGAGGATATGGTTTAAAAGATGTGCATGCTGACAGAAATGATCAAATCAATTTAAAATAGCATGTACGACATAAACGACCAGGGAAAAGAATTTATAATTTCTCATCCAAAAAATATTGCAGTGTTTGCATTTTTCTTTAAATCTTATTATTATTTTTATTTTAGGAGATTCAACCCAAGATTAAAAACACTACTTCGGTGAAAAACTAGCTAATGAGGGTCCATTTTAATATTTTTTTTCCCCATATCCTTTTCCATTCTTGCCCGTTTAAAGGTAATATAGCTATACAGGAGAGATGTACACAGAAGCACAGAGCTGGTGTTTTTGAATAAATCAGCACCATGGACAGAGACAGACTGCATCTCAGGGGTGAAAAAAACATCTATTCTCAACTCAACTAAAGCCTCTGAAAATAAATTCCTGATTTAAAAAAAAAAAAGTGCAGCAAAAATTTGTTCAATTGTTTACAAAGCAATACAATGGGTGCAAGAAATGGTTGTTTTCATTTTAAACAAGAGCACTCAGAGAGGGCAGTGCCCCCAGTAGAGCAAGAGCTATTCTTAAACTTTGATGCTTTATGATGTTTATACTACAACATGCTGATGTTAGCATTGTTCATTTCACTGAATATCTAATGTTTTATGACAATAAACGGATCCTGATTCTTATTCAAATATGGAAATCTAGTGTAGTATATCGTGTTTGATGTTGTATGGTGTCATACTGAGAAAATAAAGTGTGTACAACACTCTTGATATGTTTTCTTTTTCAAGGGGAACGCTGACCTTTGGTTCCAACTGTGACGGCAAACAATCTAGGTAGCTGTTATTAGGGTCGACAGTCACACAGAATGATAATTAATCGGAAAAAAATAATAAAAAATTACTGCTGACGCTTTCAGTTTTGAGATTTTTACATTGAGTTGAAACCAGGATGGCCATAGTGTGTTCCTTTTTTAATGAGTGTGAACAATTAATTATCATAATAGCAGAAAACTTAGTTTTCTGCCAATAGACTAAAGGAGTCAGGCCACACACTTCCAACCAATGCATTAGCAGGACGGGCTGTGAAATGGTAAAATGCTCTTTTCAGAACAAAGAGTTCTCATAAAGTTTTAGTAGAAAGACTGATTAGACCATTTGTCTTTAAAGCTGCTGACCAACCGACCAACTTTTACACGCTCACTGTGTAAAAGTGCTTTTATTATACTAATACAGTGAAATTGTCCACTATTAGCAGTTTATCAAAACTTTTAAGAGAAAGAAATACAATTGTGACGACAGTAAAAGTGTAGCTCCAGCAAGTCTACTGATAATGGATCAGAGCAAGATATTCCCCTCCTTTGCTTGAACAGTCAATGGCCCTACAGTCATAGGTGAAGGCAAAACTGGCTTGTAGTGAGGACAGAGCAAGGACATCAAATTTTAATGTCAAAAAGCTACGAGAGCATTTGCTTTTCTTTCTTTCTCAGTTCGCAGTTTTCTTTCAAAGTGGAAGCGACTTCACATTTTCCACATTCCTGACTTCCAGGCTTCATCATCCATCTCTTACTCCAATACCCCCTCACACCCACCCCCACTCCACTCCTTTCCTTCTGTCCTTTTAACACTTGGTTTCCATCACTCTCGATGACTCTCCATCCCCCTGTTCTGGGCGTGTTGAGCTAAAGAAGAATTTGCACAATTACTCTTGCTGTCAGAGGGTGCCACTGGTAAAAAGAACAACCGGCCTTCAGTATGCCTTGTCCCATCACTTGACCCAGGACACAGGGAAGGATAGAGAGATGAGAATCAAGACATAAAGGTGAGAAAGCGCCTTGAGAATCACAAGGAGACATGTACGCCCTCTTCTAAACCTCCTTCAAGAGCATGACTACGGGCTCAACTCAGGAGTACTTCAGTCTGTTCCCTGTGAAGTGCCATTGTGAAGTGCAATAGTTGCACACAGTAAACAGCATCCTTGGGAAAAAGAAATTAAAATTAATTTTAAGTCTCTCCCAAAACGGCTCAGCCATGAAAGCACAGGTTGTTGTGCTGCTTCCGCTCCATAAAGTTTAGAAAAAAGAAGTGGTGACGGGGCCTCAAAAAAGCGGGGCTGGGGTGGAGTGGCATTTGGGGGTGGGGGAAGCAACAATAGCAGACAGTACAGGGAGGGTATGACAGCAAATTCATTCCCATTGTTAATGGCTCCTCTAATTGTGTTCACCTTAATGAGCATGACACCGCTGTGGCCGATTTTAATAGGTCCAGAACACAGGCGGTCTCAGAGGGGACACAGATTAGTAAGAGTGCTGGAACAGCAGACCCACTTGTTCACATAGATAAAGGTTTTATATTCTGAAGGGCCATAAAAAAAAATTATATACACTTTGATAGTCACAATTCAGACGGGTTACATTAATGTTTATTAATCTAGTAAAAATCTGTTTATCACATTTGTACTATGGCAAGTTTAAAAAGAGCAAATCTTTTTTTATTAAGAGTCACATAAACAATGGCATGTCTTTACTATTTGCATTCATGGCCAAATTGCATTCATTTTCTAGCTAATGCTTACGTGCATTCTTGGCAAGAGTAAGATGAAAACAGTGTTTGTATATGCTTCAAATGAAGTTGGAGTCAGCAACTTGGCTTAATACAAGGTCTGTGAATGGGAGGAGGGGGGAAGTTATCTGCCTCTGTCCAAAACAAGCAGCAACCTCTGGGGCTGAAAATTTAAGCCAGAGCCAAAATCAGCATTTTTGCTAATGACCACTAGAGGCTGACCCAACTTTCTAGCAGAAATTACCACTTTTACAACCTTGTGAAGAGCAGCATGGTGGTGTGGGGGCTTCAGTTTCCCCCCACAGTCCAACATGTGTGTTCTGGGTTAACTGATGATTCTAAATTGGCCATGGGTGTGGATGTGAGAGTGAATGGTGATCTGTCTCTTTGTGTTAGCCTTTTGGTAAAATAGTGACCTGACCAGGGTGCATACCTTGCCTCTTGCCTGATGACAGCTGGGATAGGCTCCTCTGTGACCCTGAACTGGATAAGTAAAAGTAAATATATGGATGAACGGCCCAAAAACAGTCCAAAAGCTGTTAGTTCTTGACTTTGTGTCCTGATCAGCTCATGTACAGATGCAGGTAATAAACTCTAGAAAAGCAACAGCCACAGCATGTGTGAGGCAGATCGGTTATCTGTGATGTGTGCACAGACACAGTCACATCCATATCCACGCAGAGGCAGACTGTGTCGATACTCTTAGGACGCCTGATTTCACCTAATTTGGGGGGGGAAAAACACTGCACATGAAGGCAACGTGGGATGGAAAGAGGATGAACTTTTTCCATCGCACATTTCCTTTCATTCATTTATCTATCTCTGCCTGCTTTGATCTCTGGCTCCTCACAGTTTTCTCTCCATTACTTTTACCATCTCTCTGCTCAGTTTTACTATCGCCTCCATCTTTCCAAAACAGCTTGCAAGCTTTTTATAACCGTTCTGGTTTATGAGGGGACTTCTAAAAGGGACGACTGCACAAGAGAGAGAGCACATATCTGACCCCGCGTACAAGTTAACTATGGCACCGTATATCCTGAATCTATTCATGGTGGAAACAAGTTGCACAGATATGACAACACTAGCAGCTATAATTTCCTAATTAATCTCTATCTGTCTACGGGTGATGGCAATCCACTCACCCCCATGTTTAGGCTTAAGTGAACATTTCCTCTACAAGACATCAACAGGACTTCTTCTCCACATTTGAATTTGAACTTTTGCGAGACTGCAAATCCTTGCCTCTAGTTTTGTACACACACACCACCGGCAAATAGCGCACTGTTTGATCAATGCGGGCACTGAAGATTAAACTGAACTCGCATGACCTGCTTTCTGATCTTCCACACCAATGACTCAGTTCCCCCCTCATGGCCTGAGCTCACTAATACCACCTATAAAAAATCTATAAGCTTTTATAAGCTCTTCCACACACTGGCTTTGTGTGAGGGAGTGCGCAATTTGCACACAGCAGTTTCATTGTATTTTGTTTTAACTTGTGGTGTCTAATGTGTTTGTCGATGCGCTCCTCCTAGTGTTGAATTCAGCTTTGCTGTGTCAATAAGCTCTCTGGCTGATTCAACTCGGCTCAAGGCGGAAAAAAATCTGCGTGCGCTGAAATGATACACTTTGCAGTGAAGTGTGGCGGTGTGTGTGTGAGTGGGGGGGCAGATCATAGCATGTGATAACTGATAGATTACGTATCACACAGCATGTCCTGGCAGTCTGGAAATAACATATTAGGCAGTCTGCCTCTGAAGGCCAAACATGGTAAATACAAAATTGAATTCAGTACAGAATTGACCTTGGGGGGGGGGGT
>VOQK01031972.1:0-11368 GCA_015052645.1 Benitochromis conjunctus
ATATGTGTGTGTGTGTGTGTGTGTATATATATATATATATATATGTGTGTGTGTGTGTATATATATATATATATATATATATATGTATAAGCAGAATATACCACTGACAGCGCAGTGTCGTGATATATTCTTATATGTATTTTAAACAATACATACTATTTCATAAAGTGATCTATTTTATGTATACAATGTGAAACTTTACAATTACAGTGGCTGAAAATTATTTATTACTTTATTACTACGCCAGTACTTCACTCTAGTATCATATTGGTAAAGTAGATTAAACAAATAACAGTAGTACGGTTTGGCAGGTAAACGCATGCTCTAAATTTTTAACTCAGCAATTTTCGAGCTCAAAACAAAGCAAAGTTGAGAAAACGCTCGTACTATTTGAATCCTCGCGTGATTTGGAGTGCGTGAGCTCTGCGCAGTGAGAACTGCAGGTAGTCCGCCATTGCTGTATGAAGAACTGTCGGATTTGGTGTTTGGCAGTCAACAATAAACTTGTGGTGCCGGGACCCGGAGCTACGAGGTCGGGTGAAAGCTCGTCGGCTGCTCCATAAACCAGTAGTCGGCTGTGTCCCTCCCTGGACAACACTTTCATGTGAATACGGAGCCCACGGACGAGGCAACCATGTCCAATCTCAGCAAAGGCGGCACCAAGAAGGACACCAAAATGAGGATACGGGCCTTTCCTGTAAGTGCACGCCGCAGTAGGGGCTCTGCCCGTCCGACGGCCGCGGACTCGATTACCGTGGTCTGCGCTAAGGGCTAAATGCTAATATGTTAACCAGCTGAGGTGACTTGACTATCCGTAAACAATGTAGCCGTCAGATATCCGATCTTCCCCACTCTTGGTCGGCCTGTTAGATGGAAACTCTTTTATAATACCAACTCGGTGATACGTTTTATACATCCCTTTTATTTTTCCTGTCGCTTACAACTTCCCAGACATTAGCTAGCCGATATGATCAGCTAAGATGCTAACATTAGCAATGGGTCTTGACACTTGTTGTTTTGACTGATTTTATTTTTGCTAATTTTCTAAAATGTGTGTGGGAAAAAAAAGTATATATATTAAAAAAAAAAAATGTGTGTGTCTTTATGTCTGAGCTCTAAATGTAACGGGCATTTGTCTGTACTTTAGCCCCAGCGGCGTTACGGCCGCTTTACATGATGCTAATGAAAACCAAAATGAGCTAACCCGGTTCTGGTTCTGGATTAATAACTGTGTGGATTGTGGACCTGTGTCGGTGCTGGCATCGAATCCTCGCTCACATGGCACTCCCTTCGTCTGCGAGACTCTGAATTATCTATTTTCTGAACTGACCCCAATTTTCATAAAGCATTAGCCTGTCTGTAAAGGCTTGATGAGACAGTACAAACGGTATCCATTTAGTTGATGGATCTTAGTGACGAAGTTTTACTTCAGTGCCACCTTTATATATACCTATGGGCTCTCTGATCGTGGCCCAGTCCTGATAGGACAACTGTCAGACCTGCTGTCAAACCACCATCGTCATGTGCATGTGTTTGGGCTTGTCTGCTGAGGAGGAGCACAGGGGTGGCATGTGTTATGTTTTTTGCTTTTGGATAACGTGTCTTTGGCAATTAGGAATCCCGCAAAGAGTCTAGAGTAAGTGTAAAGATTTTAATTATAGACTGGATTATAGATTTATTGTTACCATGATGCTTTACACCTGGGCTAAACTAGGTCCTTACTTTAGGGTTATTTATTCTATCTGTAGTGGCTTGTAACTTAAAAATAAAATCCTTCCTCCTGGTTTCGTCACCCAGCAGTAATTAAAATGACATCTGAACCCTTAAAAAAAAGTAAACTATAACAGCTAGACCTGGTACATTCAGAAGCACTGAAACCCACGTCCATGTATGCATAAATATTTAATATTAATTGCTTGGTGTATGTAATGCAGACCCTAATAGTATAGACACTGACCAGCATGCTTTCACTTTACATTTTCCTCATAGTTCTTATGCAAGTACTTAAAGCAGCCTATGGGATTGTTTTGACAGAGCCAAATCTTCAGAGGACATGGTAGAAATTATATATCTGACCTTTACCCTTTGCAGTATCAGCTGTCTCACCACTGAACAAATAATTGTGGGAGGTTAATTGGGGTTTAAGTAAGAAACAGAGCAAGAGGATTTAACCTAATAAAATTGTTCCAGCTTCTTTACCAGCATAGCAGGTTAGGATTCTGAGGAAACTGAGGGGTGTTTTAACCCACAACACATTGTTCAAATGAATGAAAACTGCTTAGTCTTTGGTGTTCATCATTGCTACAGGAATGTCACAGAAACACCATTAAGGTTGTGTTCATGGTTTCAAAATCAGCTGGAATGGGAGCAGCACTTCCTGGAGCTGTTAATGTACCTTATGTTAGGGTCTTTCTTTCTTTTCTTTTTTTTAAATTGAGGCAGCTCTCTTTACTCTTGCAGCTTTTGCTCTAATATGAGCAGTTTGCTATAATAAGCAGATTTATCCCATGATTGGTGGAGATTTTTTTTTTATAGGCAGTGTACACAACAGGAAAGAAATGATAATCTTAATATTTGCAGATCTGAGCAAATTTATTGATGAGAAAGAGTTTTCTAGATGAGTAATAACCCCTGTGTTATACTCAATAATGAAGTAAAAAAACAAAAAAACTAATCAAAGATTGAGGCTTGACACTGTGGTTCAGTGGTGGTGCAGAATACATTTTGCAAAGTATTTTATGTAATGTTTTAGTTTTTTAAATATCTGTTACATCTTTGTTTAATTATCCCAAATGCACTCAAATGCAGTTATTTGTAGTAACCTTATTTTCCCTCCTTTACACACGCAGAGCATAACAGGCCTGGCTGAAAAACATGGGAAAACAGACACTTATGTTAGTAGTTAAAGCACAACAAAGTCACAAACAAGTCAAATATAAACATAGCTTGTTGGCATAATAGGCGTGAATAGACATTGAAAGCATGAGCCAGTTCCACGTGACAACCAGTGCTAATCATCCATCAGACCAGATCCGTATACCTCTAATACAGGTATTATATATATTACACATCTGTGAGTCAGAGAGGACCTGCTCGTGTTCAAGTGATTTCATTTGGTCGGGATCAACACAAGGCACAGTGCAGACATTTGCAGGCCCTCCAATTTGCTCTGCAGGGCACCAACAATGAGGTGGAGTCCACGGAAAAGATAATTTTGGGGTGGGGGTGAGGGACTACTTATGGGGGTGTCCACAATGAAGTGTCATCCTAATTTAATCTTATGAAATCCTAATTGTTGCAATTGAACATAACAAAAAAAGTGATGTCTGCCTTGTGGCAGTGACACATGAGTCACATGTCAGTCATTTTCTTACTCTGTGCATTGACTCAGAGGACTCAGAGATAATGAAAGCCATTTTTTAAACACATAGAAAATAGATCAGGAGTTATCAAATAATTAATTTGGACATCAGTATCAACAAAATTATCTTAATATCCATATGTGATATGAACGGTTGATTCTCTGTTGTTCATTTTGCCATGCTACATGAGGCCTCAGTCACACAGGCCTAGGGGAGAATGCTTTCTGTCAATGGCAGATTGCCAAGGTTGTGAGTAATTTGCATGGGAGACACCGACTTGTCTGCAAACACTTGGTAACTAACTAACCAGCTAGTAGTAGTGAAACTTGGAAAAAGTGTGCCTTTTAAGACACATTGGTTTCAGCATAAGGCACATTATTTACTTTGAAGACAAACATCTTCTGTTTCTGGATTGAGTTGTGCTTTTTCAACTTCAGTTACCATTTAGCAAGTAGCTGGCACCACTACATCTTAGCCAACAGGCCTACAATACATCTCAAGATGGTTAAAACATACCCTCTTAAATGAACTGTGGCTAGATGTAGAACAGGCACTATGCAATAATATAGAGATTTCAGACCTACAATTCATTAGCTCAAGCATCAAACGACATGTATTTGCAGCCAGTTTCTCCTAGCGACAGTTGGCAACCTCCAACAATCATTCACAGCCAATTGCGTAATATTCGTTTTTCCCTGGCAACCAGTGGTTACTAGACAGTCACCAGCCACTTTCTAGGCCTGCGTGAATGGAGTCTTAGCTTCCTTACTAGCAAAATGTACTGGTCTTCTAGAACATGATGTGGTATGCACATGTTCTCATGCACAGATTCTTCATGTTGACACAACTAATCACTGGTAGTAGTCCTGTTGAAACCCGTTACTTGTTGCTGTTTGCAGATGACGATGGACGAGAAGTACGTCAACAACATATGGGACCTTCTGAAGAATGCCATCCAGGAAATTCAGAGAAAGAACAACAGCGGCCTGAGTTTTGAGGAACTTTATAGGAATGCCTACACGATGGTGCTCCATAAACATGGAGAGAAGCTGTACACCGGCCTGCGTGAAGTTGTTACTGAACACCTTATCAACAAAGTAAGACCATCACAGATCACAGCCTAACACAGTTGCAGGAAGACAAGTGATGACAGATTGACTAAAATATTTAGAGTGCATTTGAGTTGTCTGTCATTCCAGTGTGTAATACATACCAGCACATGCATGGTGTGCTGGCAGTTTTTACACAATACTGCGCTGGTATTTAAAATAGACTGGATTTGATCTACATAACGAAAGACTGAAGTTGTAGTTGCTCTTTGGAGACAGTTCGTTCCACAAAAGAAAAACCTAACCTGGCCCGTGAATAGTTTTCTCCAGTTACCACAATGATATTAAAATCTGACTTTAATGAGGCCTGTTGTTCGAATGTCAGGGCTGAATTTCAATGAAATGCTTGAAAGTCTTGTTGGTGCTAAACATAAACTGTCATAGGATTCATATTATGATTCTTTGTTTCCCCTGCTTGGCTTGCGTGCCATAATAAACAACAAAGGCAAAACCTGAAAATATGAGCCGGCAACAGTCATAAGCAGCCTTGTAAAGGCTCATAAGCAGAAAGATGGAGAATATCGTTTCACAGGCTCTTACTTAAGTCTTGTGGTAGATTTGTAAAGCCCTTCACTCACGCCCCCTTTTTAGCAGATGCCTCATTCCTGTGGCTGGAAGGCAAGGAAGAGCCCAGGTTTGAGGATGGGGGGGGGCTTCAGTAGTGTTTTTATTCTGGGTTTCAGCTGTGACAGAAGGCGCATCTGAAGGCATTGCCCTGTGCATTATAGAGGAGGTTTAGGATACTTTTGATTGACTCTTGATGGAGTCATTTGCTCAAATCGGACATGCAATTGGTTTGTTTTACCACTGAAAATAAAATGTTAGTGAACTGGATTATCCTAAGCAGCTTGTTTTTAAAAACAAAAGTGGCAGAAAGGAAGGCTCTCTAATATTTATTCCTTCTTAAAACTCTGTCTAATATGTTAGAGAAAGCATAATTGTTCCTAAACTGTCACTTGTATTTTTGTAGCATGTATATTTAGTGGCAAATTAAGCCTGTCCAGATCTGTTGCAAATGCTTCTTTGCAGCTTACAGTGAGCAGACACACAATGAGCAATATTTCAGCACGATGTTGTTGAATACCAGCCAGATGGTTTTACAGCTTAATTAAATGCACATTCTCAGCTTGGCAGGCTTAGTAAATGAGCAGTCAGGAAATGTCAACAAGTAATGGATCAAAGACGAGTTCTCTGACAACTGAGTGTGTTTTTATTGTCTTATAATGGTAAAGACATTGTTTTTAAAGAAACCGTTGTATTGGAACGAACACAGCATCGTTTCAACCCAGCTTAAGTTTCGAAGACAGTCGAGAGATTCAGTCAGTAGTGCATTTGTTTGGTTTGTTTGGTTTTGGGCCTAATAGTTAATGTTATTATGAATTATTGAGAGAAGGATTTGGAGATGTGTTTTTTTTTTTTCAGCAGTGATTCAGCATTGTCTAGACAAGGGATGAAAATAAGCTTTAAGTCCAACCGAGCATGTCTCAGATGTTTATTTTCTAAAATCACTTCTGGCTTTCAAGGTCATTTTTGATATTTATTTATTTAAAATGTTAACCTGTTCAGACTTGAAGTTTAGCTGAGACCTTATGCAGTCTTCTGGCTCTTTAATGTAGAGCCAGAAATTGATAACTTAAGGCATAGTTTAATTACAGCTGGTGTTAAAGAAAGTTATATTTGATATGATGAAAAAGCAGCATTAGAAAGTGTCAAAACAGATGAATATAATATGGGGTACTTTGTTGTTGTTGGGTTTTTTTTAAGGAAGCCATGACTTTGCATAGTGCATGTTTAGATTTATGGTTTTCCTTCTGGCATTTGATCTGGATGTGCAAAGGAAGAAGTCAGTGAATTCATAAAGCTTGGTCGCCGTTAACATTAGGAGCATAGGCCATAATATATTACCTCTGTCCAGAAGGAGAAAAAAAGAAGAGGTCAGTGTGCCCTTAAGAATCTTACTCCACTGAGACATTTAGTTTACTGTGCTGAGTCACACTGCAGTGTGACTGTTATCAAGCTGTTGTGTGCCTGACTAGTAAAGAAGGCCTGCATTAAAATGCTGCACGAGCAAGAAAATACAAATACAGGTGTCTGCTTGAGTTCTAAGGCTCTGTTTCTGTCTCGCCCAAAGGTACGGGAAGATGTTCTCAATTCGCTAAACAATAACTTCCTCCAAACCCTAAATCAGGCCTGGAATGACCACCAGACAGCCATGGTGATGATTAGAGACATCCTGATGTATATGGTGAGTGTATATAGTCTGAATACAGTCATGCAGTAAGACTGATAAGCGTTAGATATAAACATTTTACACATAAATGTACATATAAAATACACCTGTTAAGCTAAGCTGCTGTTTAACCACACAATATTCTAATGTTGTTTGGGACATTTTTGTGTGTCTGTGTCACAGGATCGGGTATATGTACAGCAGAATAACGTGGAGAATGTCTACAACCTGGGCCTTATCATATTTAGGGATCAAGTGGTTCGCTATGGCTGCATCAGAGACCACCTCCGACAAACCCTGCTAGACATGATTGCCCGCGAGAGGAAGGGAGAGGTGGTGGACAGGTAGCCAAAAGTCACAAATAGGATTATCTAAAAAATTATCTTTAGATTTAAATAAAATTAAGTTCGCATTCTTTATCTTTAAATGGAAAAATCATCGTTTCTCACCCGGGGTGGACATGGCGCATTCTTTTGGTATTAGAAATATAAGATCTGTCAAATACATCTGCTGCATTTGCAAAGCCTCAGAGCCTCTGGCATTTTAAAAACATTGATTTTTTTCAGAATTTCATGTGCTGTGGACTGTAACTGTTTTTCAATGGATGAATAGTAAAAAGTTAGTTGGCAGTTATACTGAGTGTGAAATGAGCTTCCGCAAAAGTTTTTTGTTGTTGGGGTTTTGTTTATGTTTTGTTTTGCATTACTTACCATTTGGTTTGCTTCTCTTCTCTAGGGGAGCCATTAGAAATGCCTGCCAAATGTTAATGATCCTCGGCCTTGAAGGGAGATCTGTGTATGAAGAAGACTTTGAAGCACCGTTTTTAGAAATGTCTGCAGAATTTTTCCAGGTTTGGGAGAGAAATTCATTTTCCTCGTTTATGTATTTATTTATTGATTTTAATTTGGATCCATGTTTCTTTGTGGCCTCCCTTCTTAAAGGAGCTAATACCTCTCGTATAAACTGCTTATTTTCACTCAGATGGAAAGCCAAAAGTTCCTTGCAGAAAACAGTGCCAGTGTGTACATAAAGAAGGTTGAAGCCAGGATTAATGAGGAGATCGAACGGGTAATGCACTGCCTGGATAAATCCACAGAGGAGCCCATCGTCAAGGTGGTGGAACGTGAGCTCATCTCCAAACACATGAAGACCATCGTAGAAATGGAAAACTCAGGCCTGGTCCACATGCTTAAGAACGGCAAAACAGATGGTAAGCCCTCAGTCGCAGCCTGCTACTCCACTTCACCTCTTTAGCATTTATATTTTTGTGATTTATTGTTTAAATTGACATCCACACGAGTTACAGGGAAATAGAAAATCCCTAACACTCTTTAATAAACTGTGAAGCTGTCACTTCCAGGAAATACTTTAGTGGCTCAGTAATACAGTCATATCGTGTTCCCATTGGTTCATGCCACAAACAGTAATATGTGAGGAATTCAATGATGATTTGATTTCAGTGAAACTGGAACTGTAGTGCCTGGAGAGTATATTTCTCCTCCTTTTCTGCAGATCTCAGATGCTCGGCCCCTTTTCAGTTGGCAGAAGTGAATTTTTGATGTGTGCTCATGTGTGTATTCATGCTTACCTCTCTACAGATTTGGCATGCATGTACAAGCTGTTCAGCCGGGTTCCCAATGGACTGAAGACCATGTGTGAGTGTATGAGCTCATACCTGCGGGAGCAGGGCAAGGCCCTGGTGTCAGAGGAAGGAGAAGGAAAAAACCCTGTGGACTATATTCAGGTAAGGCACTGGGTTATCAGTCGACATGCTGAAGATGGACTGTTCTGATGATACTGAGAATGTGCTACCTCGTATGAGCTCGCAGATGGATTTCCTCTGGCTCAGTACACTTCAGCATGCCATTGCGTGATGAGCCTTGACCATAATGCATTTTAATTACTTCCCAGCAGAGGATAACTGCTCTCGCTCCCATGTTTGTTACCACAAACCATGATGGTCTTTACCCTCATCCACACTGAGTCTTTGCACTGTACTTAACATGTGAGGTCCTTCTGGCGACTAGAAAGACATCAGTGCTTTTGTAAGTCTTATAGCTTTTAAGTCCTTTTGAAGTTCTTGGTTAAAATAATGACTCACTTCTTACTCTCTAGTAGAAAGCAGCAGCCTTTTCTTTTTCCACGTCAGCTCTTACTTGCAGATTCACTGTTTCTGATGAGACCAGCTTTTCTTTGTTCTAGCTACTGTTTGTTAAGCTCCTTCTAATGCACGCCGCTGCTGCATTTCCCATCTTCCTGCAGGGTTTGCTGGACCTGAAGTCCCGTTTTGACCGCTTCCTCCAGGAGTCCTTCAACAACGACCGCCTCTTTAAACAAACTATTGCTGGCGATTTTGAATACTTCCTTAACCTGAACTCTCGCTCTCCTGAATACCTCTCACTCTTCATCGATGACAAACTGAAGAAGGGCGTTAAAGGGGTGAGCCCACTAATGATGCATTCATGCTCTTATTTTTAGAGCATATGACAGATGTTACTGACCTGCTTCTTTAAAATTTATAACCTCTCTTCACATTAAAATGCCAAAAAAAAAAAGCCACAATGTTTTCATGTAAAAAGTTGTTTCTGCTTTCTTTTGTGTTTTCAAAAGTCTAGGGAAAATAAATCATAAAGTCTGTTTTTGATTAATGGGTTTAACCTGACCCTGTTATTTTTATCCAGCTGACAGAGCAAGAAGTGGAGTCTATACTGGACAAGGCCATGGTGCTCTTCCGCTTCATGCAGGAGAAGGACGTGTTTGAGAGGTACTACAAGCAGCACCTAGCTCGCAGGCTGCTCACCAACAAGAGTGTCTCCGACGACTCCGAAAAGAACATGATCTCAAAACTCAAGGTGAGCATGCATGTGATGTGATATAACTCTCGCTTGGGAGTAAGCTGAATATAAAACGAAAGGTCCCCGGGTGCTTGGAGACTGACCACGGTGCTCAGATGTTTTATGCACACTTCTTCACATTTTTTTCCTCAGTGTTTTTGCTTTTCACTGGATGTTTAAGTAAAAGGAAACATACAGTTTTCAGACTGTATTCACTTGCCTGTGTTTGTTGATCATTATATAAATGTTTCTTTACTTTAAATAGACAGTTCCCTCCAAAATCAAATATACTTAGGATTTCTGTGCTCTGTAGTGCTATTTATCCATTATTTCAGTAAGACTTGTTCAGTTTTGGAGGTATATGCTGTAGAAATGTCTACTTTCTCCTGAATATTAGAGAACCAGATGTGTCCCTCGCTTTCTTTTGCTGAAAGCGGCCATTTAAAAAAAAACAACAACAAATAAACATTTGAAAAACTCAGCAGAAATGTCTCTTTGCAGAAATCATGACCCAGTTACTCAAAGATATCCACAAACCTTGATGTGAGCAGTTTTATGTTGGAAATATATATTTTTTTCTACCAAACTGCACCCGCCACTTTATCCCTGTAGATGGAAGCGTGTCTCCAATCATGACAAGAGGCAAGCTGTGTGGGATAGATTCCCATGAGTCCCTCACAAGAAGGTTTTTGGATATTATTGGGTTATGATTTCTAGAAAGAAGCATTGCTGGTGTGTTTTTTCAAATGTATGCTTTGGTTTTTTGGGGGTTCACTGAGCATGACGAGGCTAGGAGGAAACAGATATCTCTATAGCTGATATCTCTAAATCTGGTTCTGCAGCCCAGACGAATGTTCATGCACTTGATTTCAGGTTGAGTTGTCCCTTTTTCTTTTAAATAGTAATCCAATTATAGATCTAATTCTTCTTCATGTCTTTATTGCACAGACCGAGTGTGGCTGTCAGTTCACCTCTAAACTAGAGGGCATGTTCCGAGATATGAGCATCTCCAACACCACCATGGATGAGTTTAGACAACATCTACAGACGACTGGGGTGAGGAAAATTTACATTTTGTTACAATAAAGAGTCTAATTAGTAAATGTTATCAGGACGTTTTTGCTTGATTGACGGAGCTTTGTTGCACTGTTCAGTTACATATTAACAATTAGGCACCTAATTATCCATATCCTGGACGTAGGGCTGCCACGATTAGTCGACTAGTCACGATTATGTCGACTAACAAATTGTCGATGACTAATTTAATAGTCGACACGTCGTTTGAAGCTTTGTAAGACCCTGAAAGACGCAGGAATAAGCAGTAGGATTTAAGATTGTAATAACGGACTGAAACAGAAGATGGCGGCAATTCATCTACAAGGATGCCAGCTGCTGTTAAACGCCGAAGAAGAAGGAGCATTCTCCGGTATTGTAGCTGTGTCCAAATTCAGGGGCTTCATTTGTAGGCGATTACGTCACAGCAGTGTGACGAAGGCTGTCCGTAGCGTTCTCAATTCAGGGGCCACATCCTTCGGAGGCCGCATTTAAAGGCTGATTACGTCACAGCGACGCAACGAAGGCTGTCCCAATTTGAAGGCTGGTCCAAATGCGTCCTTCATTTCCCCGAATTTCAAGGTTGGGTCTGGTGTATCCTTCTATGCCAGAATTCGTAGCGCAGCCTAGCCAATTCTAGTTTCCAACAATGTTGGCAGCTACTTAGTTGTAATATTACTCTTTCTGGGTCACAAAATAAACTTTTAAGATCTTTTCAGGTTTAAATGTAGCTGTGTAAACTTCAACTATCTGCTCAATTTATGAAGACATCACATATTT
>VOQK01031976.1:17372-31560 GCA_015052645.1 Benitochromis conjunctus
AATTGCTTTTTTTCTTTTCTTTTTTTTTTGTTTTTGTGTTTTTTATTATATGACATTTTTCTCTTCAGCATGAAGACTTGAAGAATTTTCGTCAGAACCACTGGGGAACAATGGAAAACTTCTCTAAGCTGCAATGCTGGAGCTATTTTCCCTCTTCAGTCATCAGTCTTTCCTTTTGTTCACTTTTCTGTTACTCTGGTTTTCTTCACATCTTTGAACAGGACAGTCACAGTAGTTGGAGGATGCACTGATGTGACATGTACTTAATGTTCCATGGATTTCAGGTTGTGGCATCGAAATTCAGAGTAGCTTGTGGTTATGGCACATATAGATGTAACAGAGGAATATTAAATCCTTATAAGTTTCTGTTTGCATACTACATTTTCTTTCCAAATTAAACTGTCATTTCTAACATTTATAAAACAATTATTTTTAAGGTTCATTGATGCCAACATTGTTACTTTTCAGACCATCTGGGCATTCATTCTGCAAACACTAATCACATTTAAGACTGTTATTCTTCCCATTGTACAAATGGTATGTAAAAAGAAACAAGGAAGAAGGGTGAAAAGAAAAGACTAAACGGAACCACAAATCATTTACATTGAACAAATTAGTCAAACCAAATGCAGACACGAATTTAGTGAAGATTGATTCGGACAACTTCTATTAAAGGAAATAAGTTGAGGTAGCTGTTTATCCAACCTAGGTTAGAATTACCACAACCCCACCCTAGAGCCAGGCCTGGGGAGGGTGTATGTGGGAGAGTGCATCTGTGCAGCCTAAAGAGCAGACATAGGCCTGCCCTGTAGCCTACCATCCCACAGGTGTGCTGCAGGGGTCTGTGGCAGTTAATGGCAGAGGTCTGTACTGGCTGTTGGGGCGTGGAATACCACCTCTCTTTTGGGGAAGAAGCCTGAACTAGTGCATGGGGTTGAAACATATTGGTGTCACCTTAAAGCATAGCTCAGGCTCTGGAACCAGTCTCCTGGAGAGGGATTGGACTCTGTTCCAGTCTCGAGTTGACCTTGATGAGAGGCGGTTGTCATGGAAAGGTATACTTAAATCTCCTCACCTTGCTGCTTTTCTTTGGAGCTTTTAATTGGCAAACAAGGGGAATTCTTTCCTGCACCTACAGGCTGGTCCTGACAGTGGGCCCCGACTGTCATTTGCGGTTATGTACCAATTCTTCTTGGAGTCACTAGGTGGGGTGCTTGATGGTGCTCCATCTGGTGACTCTGCTATCCTGCTTATCTCAACAGGGTTGTCCGATAAGAACAGACAGCTTATCCAAAGAATCCACTTCCACTCATGTATCTGTCATTCACTCATTTATTGAACAGGAATTCAGGTTACACAGCCATAATGTGAGTGAGTGCATTTAGAGTGTAGTAAAATGCTGTATGCCGTGTGGTGAAGTGATGGTGTGGTTTCTGTTGGGAAAGCACATAAAAGTCATAATTACGTGAACAGAGTGAATTAAATGTGTGATACAACAATACAAACAATACTGGGTAGGACGTTCGCCCAACATAAGGGAGTATCAACAAAGGCTAATTTCACTATTTACATCAATCCTAACTAGACACTTTACACAGTGGCCAACATGAGAAATTAGTGACGGTCCCCTAATGGCCGCATGGCAGAGGCTGCTTTCAGTAACATTCTGTAAACAAATTGTGCGCCAAGGATTTAAACAGTTTATTCTTTGATTCTTTGTCCGCAACAAAGAATAACTTACAGTCTCATGGACGCACACCACCAACTCAGCATAAAGAAGAAAGGAATCCACACCGTGGGTAAATCTCCGCTGACTGTCCCCACTTACAACTCCAACCATACTCTTTGCGTCGAAGCGTGCACGTCCAGGTGTGCATATAATTTCCAGGTGTGGAAATTGAAGTCCCCCCAGCTTGCTTCTCATTACATCTGAGTGAGGGTAAAAAGTGTTTTATGTTAAAAGTGATACAGAGTGCTTTTGCTAATAGTACATCATCTTTAATTCTTAACCAAAAATATAATCAAAGTATAAGTCTAATTAAAATGTTGAATGAGAAATGCAGTTTGATGAATGACAGTAATCATAGTTTAAATCAGCTCTCAATCATTTTCCAGCTCTTCACTCAGTTATAAAGCTTTATAAGCAAATTTGACCAATTGACCACATCCCCTGTCTGGCTAATGTGTCAGTCAGCTGAAACTGCATGTCTGTTTGTGTCTAAACCATGCATCACCCTCTGTTATGCAACTATTTAGTCAGCAAGATAAAGAAACTAAACATAAGCCCAAGCTATGCTCAAACGACCTTAGGAAAAAAGAACAAGATAGTAAACTTACGTCTACAGACTCGAACCCATTAAGCTGGTTTAGGATGAAGTGGACAGAAGAGTGAAAGCAAAACAAACTTCACACATTTACCACACATTTATGGGAACTTCTTCAATGGAATTGGGAAGAACTTTTAAAAAAATATGACTAGTAAGTGAGGAATGAACTGTCCACTTCCCCTCTAAGTTACTGAGCAGCAGTTTTGTCAAAAATAAATTACTGCAGCTCTCAAGAACACACTTTCCTCTTTGAAGAGATTTACAGAACTCCATCATGAGAGCTGACTGTAGGCATCGTCTGGGTTTGGCCTTGGCTATCATCGGCTTTCTGGGGAGCATCATCACATGTGCTCTTCCCACATGGAAAATCACAGCCTTCATTGGTTCCAACAACATCACCGCTGAGTTAATCTTTGAGGGCTTGTGGATGTACTGCGTAGTCCATAGTACAGGCCAGATAAAGTGCCAATCCTACACTTCCATACTGGCGTTACCTCAAGACCTGCAGACTGCCAGAGCATTCGTTGTGATCACCATAATCATTGGGTTCTTTGCAGTCTTGCTCGGTGTCATTGGGGACAAGTCCATTAAGTTACAGCAGGACGAAAGGAAAAAGAGCAAAGTGGCTATAGCTTCTGGAGTTGCCTTCACTATTGCAGGCATCTTTGTGCTCATACCAGTTTGCTGGAGCGCTAACACCATCAGGAATAACTTTTACAAACCCTTCCTGAAGATGGAGCTTGGAACATCACTCTACATCGGCTGGACATCTGCAGGACTCTTGTGCCTGGGAGGAGGCCTCCTCTGCAGCTCCTGTCCTCCCAAGGGTGAAACTAAATATGAAGTCAAGTACTCTAAAGCTCACACCCACAGCCCAAATTGAAATAGCAGTGTAAATATCTGGTTTTATGGAAGTTTAGCCTTTTGTTTGCACATTACGTTAGAAGCATAACAGTCTTAAATGTGATTAAAATAGTTTTAAATGTTTGCAGAATGAGTGTACAATTTAAGTTCGGGATCACAATAGAAATATAAGAATCAGTATTTAAAAACACAAAGGAAGAGAACTTTAAAAAAAAAAAAAACATGGAGGAGAGGGAATATTTTGAGTTTGAGAAAATGTTTGATTTGGCGCTGCATTTGTTGTTGTTTGTTTCTGTACAACACATGCCAGCATATACATCGCAGCATATACGCCTCAGTAAATATGCTGGCATTATGAAACTGGCTTTTAGACATTTAGTACTGTGCATTAGATAATAAATATACATAAAAGAAGTAAAACTTCACCTAAAGCAGTCATAGCGCTTCAAACTTGCTCATTACAGGTCATAGGGTGCCACCTAGTGGCATTAACTGAATATGCTGCTGGTCCATTAAGTAACATTGTTTAACAAATAATAAACTGAACGAAAAATAGATCTCAATATTATTCACGAGCCATTTTGAATTGCTAAAGAGTTCATCAAAAAGTAAATAGCTTGAATGTCTTTTGCCCGCTCCAAAATAAAATCCATCAAAGTACAGTAATTCATAGTAAATGATGTGCTTCAGTTATTTTTGTGTGTGTTTTTAACAGTACTTTTCTACTCTACCTGAAGTGCCTTGCCCAAGAATATCTGGCATGCAGGCTGGAGCAGTCAGGGATTAAACTACCAACTTCCCTGTTAGTAGATGAGCAGCTGTATCGCCTGACCTACATTGCTGTAAATCCTAAAATGGATTTATAACAATTCACCACATCTCTAATATCAGGGCACTTTATACTGTAAAGACTTTAAAGAGATACAAAAACTATCGCTCCCTGCCCACCCACCTCACAAGTCTGAGTAACTCATCACTCAGGCCACTCAAATAAGCCCCCTTTCCATTACTACCTACTGGGATGGATTCGTTTTCCATTACAATTTGGTCCCTCCTAATGTGCGTGGTCATTGTCATAGCAACGCATCTGAGCCTCCCGTGATGTAATTAATATGCGACATGAATGTCACAAGAAAGGTGGACGTCGAGGCAAGAATACACCTGCTGCTTGGTCTGTGGGTTTTAATCAGACTTGGGGATCACCACATTGGTTTTTGTAGTCATTTCCCTCATTGCTGGGTTTCAATTTTTGTGAATGAGACACTTTCATGACAGTTACGCTACTGACCAGCCATATTGCTCAGCCGTGGTTCCATCCGAGCAGGTACCTGCTCGCAACCTGCTACCGTATCCGGTCTTTAAGTCTGACGTCATTAGTTGTTTCTGGGTAAAACTCCGCTTCAGGTCCCAAAGTCAAACGAACACTGCGGCACAGTGTTGCCAACTTAGTGACTTTGTCGCTATATTTAGCGAGTTTTCAGACCCCCTTAGTGACCTTTTTTTTTTCTTCCCTAAAAAGCGACTAGCGACATATCTGGCGTTATTGGAGACTTACGACTTTTTGACGTGAAAGCGCGTATCGCTCTTACTCTCAACAAGAAGCAGGTGCTGCCGTGGGCACCTCACCCGTGCCAAAGCGCTCACAGGCAGCGGCTCTCAGTTGCTGTCAGAGCAGGAGATGTTCACATCTACGCGCCCAAACTGCAAATGAGTCGCGCATGAGCGAAGCCATAAATGTACCTTTTTCTTTGCCTAAAATAAATGAAAATACATCATTCCAGTCACTGCATTGTCAGTCATTCCACCATGCCAGTAAAAAACATTTATGAGGAAGTGTACAGGTAAAATAACCTGACTAGTTCTATTCGTATGAACTTAATTTCCAGTCTGTTATTACTCAGTCTGGGTGTAACTCAGCATTTTGTGGTTACTTTAGGGATGGCTTGGATCCTTGTGTTTAAAGGTGCTGCTTCATGTTTGTGTTTTACCTTCTGTCTGTGGGATCAGGTAAGAGTTGACTGTGGAAAGGAGTTTTACTTGGCACTCTTCATCCAGGAAAGGCTGGCAGAATACAGATACAGTTGGCAGAGGCAGCCCTCCCTTCAGACACCTACAAGGGTAACAATGTGTTAAAATGTCTTTTTAAAAAAAATAAACCCAGTGTATTTCAAATTAGAAGCACAATGATGCCGTTTTAAAATGTGCACAGAACCATGTGACAGCATGTGGTCAGAAAGCTTTGGTACAGGTGATGCACACACAGGAAGTGAACATGGCGGACAGCACATCCCAGTACTGTCTCAAATATGACATGCCAGATAGCTAGGATTGAGATCACAAATGAGGTATGAGTGCACACAGAATCCCAGGTGTGATTCATTTCACTGGCTCTATTATAAACATGGTTAGGGTTGTTTTATTTATATTAAAATAAAAAAAATAAAAAATAAAAAACTTTAGCAAAGTCAAAAGCCATCCAGTAGTGATAGAGGCATGTGTCACCGATGTCTCCTCTTTCGTTGTGTCCTTGGGCAAGACACTTCACCTACTGGTGATGGCCAGAGGGGCCGATGGAGCGATATGGCAGCCTCGCTTCTGTCAGTCTGCCCCAGGGCAGCTGTGGCTACAACTGTAGCTTGCCTCCACCAGTGTGAGAATGAATGAATAGTGGAATTGTAAAGCACTTTCAGGGTCTCTGATAAAGCGCTATAGAAATGCAATCCATTATTCATCATACTAGAGAAACGGCTGCACAAACTTGCTACCTAATGTTAGGTTTGACATTTCTAGTTCACCCATGTTTTAAGTCAAGCATCTACAAATGTTTTGAGACAAGCCTGAAACACATGCACTCTGAAAGGATGTCAGGATTTTAGGTACTATGAACACATCTGCTCAACTTGTGAGTCAGTCAACTTCAGACCAGACACATTTGTGTGCCAAGATTAACATTTTGAACAGTTACCATTTGCAGCATTTGAAGACGAGCAACTCTCAAGTTCTCTTTATAAAGTATAGAGCACAAAGTCATGTTACGGTAATACATCCTGTGACACCAAACATTTACAGCACCTCAAAAATGAGCAGATTACACAGCAAGTAATCTAGTCGGAGCCAGAGAAGGAATAAATATACCTCAAGTCTTGTGACACGATGAAGTCTGCCAGAAACTGATCACTAAACATTTCTGGCCAAGTTAAATATGGTGTAGGTACATTTTTACACTGGCAACACTGAACATCACTTCACTATAGCAATTTCAAGACTTGAGGTAGTAAAATGAATCAGATCTGCATCTTTGTTTAAACTGACAGCTGTTAGAAAAGCTGTGACTTTCTACAGCTCTAGAAGTCAATTACCTGCTAATACTTAAAGCTCTGGTGTGAGGCACAAGTTTAAAGTACATGTATGCATTAAGGACAGGGGTTGTCGAGAACTTTAGCTAATAGACTTCAGCTTGGTCCATGGGTTTGTGCCACGCACATCAAAAGGTGGCTCGTTGCAGAAGATGTGGTTGCACAATTCTTCCAGTGGGGGCTCTGGGTCTGTGGTGGCAAACTGAGCTGCATCCTCGATCTCCTTCCTCACTTCCACATCAATTCCCTACAGAAATGACAGTTAGACAAGGCATCGTCCAGTGTATGATGCAATTATGCTCCAAGACATGTGAAGAAACCTGGAGGATCACGTTTTAAAATTTAGTTGCAGCTTTCATTACCCTCCCCTTTAAAGCATTAATATTAGTCATTCTGAGTTATCACAATGTTAGTATGCTTAGCTATTCAAACTTTGATCATTTCTTAAGATAGCAAAGAAAGTTTAGGCATTTATTGCAGTACACCCATCTATTACTCAGCTGCTAACACAAGGCTTCCAAACTATCAAAAGTGTTGGCACAGAAATTTGACTTCGGCATCTTAAGCATGTCATACCTTCAGTTCCTCCACACTAGCCATGTTGTGGCCAAGCATGTGGTCCTTTAGCATGGAAATGGGGTCACTCTTACTGCGCACTTCCCGGATCTCCTCACGTGTGCGGTAGCTAGAAGGGGAGAGGGTGCTGAAAAGTTGTAGGGATGCACCATGGTTGCCAACAAATGTGCTTTGGCTCATTTTGAAAAACCAGTGCCTTAAAAATTTCAGTGATCCATTTCTATGCAAATTAGAATGAAATTGAAGTTTCTGAAGTGTAAAGTCTGTCAAATGGAGAAATCTGACAGAAGAGTGAATTTAAGTTTATCCCAGGCTGAACTGGCCACTACAAAGGGCATGCATGAGACCAAGGAGCAGAGGTAAGGGCCACAGGCACAGCAAAGAACATTTGTAAGATTCAACTAGATGAGAACTTAAGTTGATGCAACTTAAACTGGCTTAACTAGCCAGTCATTTACCTAATGCCAGGGTCACTCATGCTGTGTCCATGATAGCGGTATGTCTGGAGTTCCATGAGAATAGGACCCTGAGCAAAGGACAAAGAATTTCAGAGAGCCAAGTTGCATTTCCTGCACATGTCAATTAAACATTTTAAACGTACCTTCCCAGAGCGACAGTGATCAGCTGCAAACCTGGTTGCTTCCCGGACACAGAGAACATCCATTCCATCCACCTGTGCACAGTGTCTTTAATCTCATCTTACAAAAGAACTGACAAGGTCAACATACAAGTTTACTATAGTACCAGACAGATGTGGAAGTAGTCAGAATGTACTTTTCTGTATTGCAGTCTGATAGTCTAATGTTGAATGCTGCAAGAATTCAGAAGTTTACTACCTGAAAATGAGGTAGTCATTTTACAAACAAGTCACTCCAAATATCATTTCACTTCCATCTAGTGTGCATTGTGTTCGATACAGAAGTTTAGACATGCATTTGTAATGGTGATGAACAAACCCAAATTGAATAACTGCTATTCTGATTTAAAAGCAAGACATCAGGTTTTACCAAGTGTCTGCTCAGCTCAAAATGACAGCAACTCATTTTGAGCCACACCATTCTACAAGTAATGGAGAAATGTGCTTAAGCATGCGAGACCCCTACCCTTAGACCAGGAATGAACTCTCCTCTCTTGTAGTAATCTGTGCTGGCTGCAGCTCGTTCCACTGAAGTGCCCATGCCATACCGGTTGTTCTCACAGACAAAGATAACAGGCAGCTTCCAGAGAGCAGCCATGTTGTACGTTTCAAAGATCTGGCCCTGTGGAATACACATAAGGATTTTAAAGGGTGTCCTGTGAAGCACCGTAGTTAGTTTAGATTCCACTTGTACTTAGGCCATTTATTATCCTTCAACACTTCCCAGAATTAGTCATGTTGTGCATTTAGTGCTAGTTTGCTCAATTCCCGAAGATTAAATCTGTCAACCTACAGCAAAGTAAATACTGGCCATGTGTCGACCAAGTGTTGCTCACATTTATGTAAAAAAACAAAAACACCACATACCTGGTTGGCAGCACCATCACCATAGAGACAGACACACAGCTCATTGTTGCCCAGGTACTTGCAGGCAAGTGCTACACCAGCACCCAAAGGAACCTAGAGAATTCCCACATTGAGTAAACTTCAGTGTTAAAGTCTAAATGTACAGCAAGTGTCAGTTCCACACCAACTACATCTGACATGCTAGTCAGACCATAGAAGGCAAAAGACCAGTAACAAAGCACCTAGATGTCATTTACCTGAGCACCAATAATTCCATTTCCACCATAGAAGTTTTTGCAGTACATGTGCATAGAGCCCCCCTTGCCCTTTGCAATACCACCTCTTCTGCCTGTGCATGGAAAAGTCGATATTAAAAGCATTTCCATCTCAAAGTATACTTACTAATATTTGTTCCTAGGTTCAGTGATATCAAACACATCTCCTAGAGTCTTAATGTCAGGGAACCACCAAACAAGGTGAAACAGGGCAAGCCACAAGTGTGCCACCTTCAGCCAATTAGGGAGACATTATTTTCATCTTTTTTATAACCTCAGTGCTCCATGTAGTGGCCTCTTTAGGATATTTAATTTTAACCTCAGCTTCACTTCTGGGAAAGATTAAAACCTGTCAAGTTATCCCAGCAGCAACTGAACATTTACAATTCCCACTTTTCACAGTGGAACAATCAAAATGAGTCCCATGTTTACTGATCTTTAGTGTCTTCAAACTCACCAGTGAGCTCAGCCATGATCTCCTTGACAGTCCCTCCCCGGGTGTAAGTGTAGCCATGGGCACGGTATGCTGTGATCAGGTGGTCTGACAAGTTAATTGAGGCTTCAAGACCAACAGCACAGGCTTCCTATAATGAGAAAACAGCTTCACATGTCTGGACCTAAAGGGAACTTTGTTCTGAAGAGTAGCCAGTGAATATTTCACAGGGCAATGCTTAAAGACTTCCACCCCTCAAATACTGTTTCAAAGGAAAGATTTCACATCAGATTGCAGTTCAAAGCCAGTTCAATATCCTTGGCAGATTTTTTTTAAATTTTTAAACACCACCAGCCCCTAGTTTCATTGCAAATCAGGAAAAAGCCCAACCTGGCCATCATACAGGTGACAGAACCCTCTAATCATTTTCTGCTTGTACAGCTGATCTGCCTTCAGCTCCATACGTCTCATGATCTGCAGTGTGCGGTAGTACTGCAGACCCTCATCACGAGTCAGAACCACCTGAGTGGCCGGACCCTCATCCAGCTTGAAGAGGTCACAGTTCTAGAGAAGCAAATAGCAGTTTTACTCATGGGCAAGTGTCAGTCTGTGCTCAAGACAAATTTCAATCTTACCTTTATTTCAAAGGTAGCCTGTGCCGTGAAGTCAGCGTATGTGCGTGCTGACATAATCGCTGCAGCCCCCTGTTAAAAACAAACAAAACAAAAAACCCACAAAGTCCATCATGAGACCAGAGATCATGATGCTCCCAAGACACTTTTCAGAGTGCTGTTCTCATTAGTTGTTACCAACTCAGTGCTTCCACTAAACTTTGCCCAATCACTAGTGGTTCCTCCCCAAACTAGCAATTATAATAATTTCGCCTGCATAGAACCTGGTTTATAGTTAAGCCATAGACTGAACAGTTTCAAGCAATCATCTGACAGAAGTTCTTACCAAGCTCATAAAGAAATAGATTTGAAAGTAGCCTCAAGGGCTAAATCTTTACAGTTTAATTTAAAAGAAAACCAATGCTTTTCACTTAAGTCACAAAAATAAAACAAATTCAGTACTTACATTTCTCTGGGCATTCACTCTACACACACTTGCAATAATAGCCAGCATTTTGCCTGCGCTAACCCAAGACACAACTGTCCTCCTGCCTTGGAGGCGCTTCCCTGTCTTAAATATTGGCAGCTAAAAAACACAGCTGACTGCAATCCCTCTGATGTGTATAGCACAGAGCGAAGTGAAAGCGCCTGACCTGAGGTAATCAGGGTAAAGTGACTGCACCTGCAGGATGGAGTGGAGTTGAGCAAGAGTTTACTGATTATAGGATTGGATGTTGGTGATTTTAAAAGAATATGTAGCCATACTGCTGAGGTGAAGATCACGGGGAGCCTGACACCCTCAGATGATCTGTGTGCGCAGGCGACCACCTCCGGGTTTATAGCTTGAACCTCGTGCACACGATCACTGAATACACTAAATGATCTCAGTTGGACAGACAACTGTGCTGCAGAATAAAAGAACAAGAAGCAGGAAGAAAAACTGAGTTTAAAGTTACACATACTATAAGAAATATGCAGGGAAAGAACAGATTAAAGAAACACCTCTAAAGCTGCTCATCTGACGTCAATATGAGGTACAGATAAACTCAGTTGAGGATTGTATCAGACCCAGACACAAAGCCCCGCCCCAATTTTCAACTCTGCACTCAACAGTTTCCTCATTTCATATGTTGATGTAATTACAGTAATTTTAGTAAAGCTTATTCACTTTTGTTACACAAAAGAAAGTGAAATTTGGTGATCTTGGACCATGAGAAGTCCATAACAAATAACTTGGATATGGATGAATTTGTAAGAGTTTTTGGAAAGGGAAGTAGGAGACTGTTGTTGTAGAGTGGATTAAGGTGAAAGGAGAGTGGAGCTGTTCAGTTGCAAACAGAGAGTTGGAGTTCCTTGCAAAACGAACAAGCTTTAAACAAGACAAAAAAAGAAGAAAAGTTAAAATGTTCAGTTCTAAATCTGTTGTGTTCTACAAATTAGTTTGAGAATTGCAGGAAAAGACATGTTTTTTTGTTACCATGCCGACCCTTTTTAGTTTGGTAATATGGGCTGTATTGAGAACTCTTATTTTATCCTTACTTTATTTTGCAAATTTTTTTCATTAAGGCTATCCAATTAAGATAATTTTTATGTTGTTAGTTGTAAAAATCTGGATGGATATTTTATTTTATTCTTTATGTAGAGGCTAAGCCTACGCTTGAAGCTACTGAGGGGTTCGTTAACGGGGGTGACACGATGTCACTGGTATGCATGAACTCATCAGACAGTCAAATAACTCCAGTAGTACTTATCGTGTCCTTTTGGTCTTTATTCCAACAACATTTTGGTATAACAGCGCAGCGGTCACAAACTGTTTGCCTTCTTCCGATTAACAACACACCTGACGCTGATTACGTGCCTCTACCTTAAATACCTTTACATAAACCTACCATACAGAAAAGTGAAAAAGGTGACCTCTAGCGGTAACATAGGGTATTAACCCAAAAATGGCTCCTACACTTTATTTTAATTTTTATTCAACTTTTTAGCTTTATTTTTCAAGATTTGGTGAATTAACTTTTTTATTAACTTGGCCAACCCTTTTTAGTTTTGTTAATATTGGCAATAGTGAGAAGTGTTATTGTTATATTTGATATAGGCCACCCAGTTAAGGTAAATGTCATGTTTTTAGTAGTTATAATCTGGTAATGAAAGATTTTATTTAAATTTTGGTTGTTTTATTTTTCAGTTTTATCCCTATATTTTCTAATATATTTTACACCAAGATAGAGACTTAGTTCACATTTCTTTTTTTTGTTTACATTGTGTAATATATATAATATAGGTTATTCACACTGTAGGAAATTCAAAGGATGTGCATTAGAAACTGCTATGAAATCTGACTGTGTAGTCAGTGATTCAAGTCTTGAAGTCTAGGCCTCATCTTTGACTAGTCTTTTTTTGTTGAATAATTTTCTTCTGGTTTGTTTGTGCATGTCTTTCTTATAATGTACTGTATATGTAATATGAAATTAAGGTAAACATTAGAAGCATGCAAGATCATGTGTTTGTTTTTTTGTTTTATCTTAGCGTAGCTGCTCTTTTTTTGTCAACAGTGTAATAAACAGAGTAAAAAGTAATTTGTGTTTTCAGTTTATGCAGTACTTCCTATATTTATGGGACTG
The DNA here is from genome assembly GCA_015052645.1 of Benitochromis conjunctus. Taxonomy (NCBI): domain Eukaryota; kingdom Metazoa; phylum Chordata; class Actinopteri; order Cichliformes; family Cichlidae; genus Benitochromis; species Benitochromis conjunctus. Next base: position 29,922 of record VOQK01031976.1, read on the forward strand.
GATGCAAATTAAATTTAAATCCGTTTTAAAATGATATTTTTTAGTTTTTTTAGTTTGTTTTTAGTAGTTGATTTTTTGTATTTGAACCAATCTTTCTTTATAAACCGGTTAAATATTAATGATCGTGTCACAGATTGGCAATTTCTAGTTGTATAGTTTTCAGACTGTATTTGTTTTGTGTTTGTTGTAATGCATATGTATATGAAATTAGCAAGCATTTTTACAAGCATGTGTGTTCATGTGGTTTTTTTTTATCGTGGTGGGGCTTTTTGTCAAAAGGTGAAATAAACTCTGTGTTTATGTAGATATCTCCTTTTTTTTTTAAAGACTATTGAGTTTTGTAGACTTTTTTTTAAATTTAAGAATGAGATGAAAGACAATGCTGCTGCACTTAGCTCTTATTTCCAAGTTTTATTAGAACATACTTGTTAAAAAGACTGAATATTCATTTTTGTTTCATGTGTTCGGCACATATTAAACTTAATACAATATATGAAAATTAAAAATGTCTTTTTTAAATATTATGTTACACGGTTTAATAGACACACCATTAAAAAAAAATCTACCAATTATGTCATGTTTCACGTTTACAGGGTTAGAGTAATTGTTCAAATTTTGGTTAAAACTAGTCAATTTAAAATGGGTCCAAATTTCAAACACTTTAAATTTCTGGTGAATTTTTATTACCCTAAATGAAGTCAAACACACAGTAGATGAAACATTTTTATTTCTGTTGATGTGTGGTACAAAGGAGATGGAACCAAAAACTATTGGTGTACTCAACATAATTCAACCCAATGAGTCAAAAATATGAAAATACTGAGAGCAAAGAGACAGATTAAATACATGTGAGGAAAAGAAGGCAACATGGAACATGTAAACTTAACCAGAAAAGAACAAAGGAGGAAAGTAAAAATACAGAAAAACACACAACCTGTAAAATAAGTCAGAAAGGGAGACGGAGACGAAACGCACACAGACAAGACACATTTAAAAAAATTAATCTAGGAATCAGTATTTAATAATAGAGTAAGAGTAAAGAGAATAAACTATTGACAACATCAGCAGAAGCATGGATAATACAAAGGTCATGACAACTGTCCAAATGAACAAGGACCAAAAAGATCAAAGATTTTTAAACCTGATTAAAAATGTTTAGTTTGTTTTGTCATCAGCGTGTGTGATTGTGAGTGAAGAATGGGCTTTATGTTTCAAATAGGTTCATGTTGCTGTCGTAAAACTGCTTTTCACATGGTAAGCAAGCAAAAAACAGTTAACTTTTCCTCTCAATATAGAAACCACTTGCTGCTTATCCGTCTCTACAAATTACTATACTTCACAAGAACAAACCTTTTTTTTTATTCCTTGCCATTTATGCACACAGAAGTGTCTGGGTCACTGTGGATTATGGATGATCTGAATATATACCAACAAATAAGGAAACTGCACTAAGTGTCACAGCATCTCCATGTTCAGTAAAGTACAGTAAAGTAAATAAAAAGGGACATCTTAAGTCAAATGAAAACTGTCACTAGCCGAGAAGGCAACAAACTGCAAATAGAGGGTCCAGTGAAGAAGATGAGCTTTGTGTCACTCATACACTTCCATAAGCTACAACTGTCAACTATTAGTAACGTCA
>VOQK01031981.1:38510-49494 GCA_015052645.1 Benitochromis conjunctus
TTATTCTTTTTCCCCACGGGGTTACATTTAGGGCCAAACTATAACATTTACTTTTACAAAGACATAAAATTAATCTTGAGCAGAACTGAGTTCAGCTCACTGGCGCGGCCCTCCACAGCAGTCCCAGTTTTTCATGTGGACCCTTTAGAAAATTAATTGCCCATCCCTGGCCTAGAGGGGAAACGTTTAAGCAACACTTTCAAGGCTGTGACGCCACTTTCAATGACATATGCTATCAAGAATATCAAAGAGCAACACTGCCAACACTCCACCTAGGGAAAAACTAACAAAACGACTGCACCGCTGCACAGGAGGTGAAGGTAATGTGACTCAACCTGTTTGCCAAGAGCAGGCACAGACAGGAGGGGGAAGTGAGAAACGAGAGGAAGTTTGTGAATCTCTGAGCACGGAAGTTGACAAACCTCAGTGTATCACCTGTAAAACACAGATGTAGCAAGTGGATGCAGTGCACGTGCAGAAATGGGGTAGAAAATGTTGGCTCAGAATGAAAAAATTCATTTTGCACAACTGCACAGAGGGGGGGCTTGCTGGTGTAAGTACAGCATGTTCATAAAGGCAAAGGAATGCCAGCCGGGACATGTGACGGTGTGAGCAAACTTCCTTGGTATTTTTTTTCTCCTGGCCTAGAAAAATGCATTCCTGTGGCCTTCGCAACTCAGGTACTCGCAGAGAAACAAGAGTTGGCACCAGAAACTATGTAAAGGCTAAGCTGCAGCTGCTGGTATCTCACATCAGGAGAAGCTGTGTCTGTGTAGTTAGCGATGCTAAAAATATCCACGTTTCAATCTGTACCAACACTGAAACAGCAGTGCAATTGTGTTATCTTACGATAACTGTTAACAACGCTTGTCATCACCTGAAGGAAAATGGAAAAAGGTGAGGATTAAACCTACATGGGATTTCTATCAAACAAAGCCAGAGGTTATCTTGCACAATGTTCCCTTGCTAGAGGGTCAGCGGTCTTTAATAAATCACCGTAGGTCAGGCGCAGGCGCCCACTCATGTGTAAGTGCTTTATTTAGAGCTTGAGGAAAGCCGCAATAAGTGAGCATGTCATAACAGCTTTGAGCCTCAATGTCCCGTTTTATATATAACTAACTGGCAAAGAGTAAACATACACACATAGCTGGAAAGCTTATCATTGAGTCTTGAGCTGCAGCTCCTTCCACTAACAGTGTGTGGATAAAAATGCTGTTGTGTTCATTATAGTCATACAGAGGCTCTCATGGTTTCTGTCACCAGCCCGTTTCTTGTAAAGTGACGAAACGAGGTGAGCTTGTTGTAGAATAGCCTTTGCTTGGGATGCGCAGTGATGTAATACTTCCATTTCCTCCTGCTTTACATGGTCGAGTCTCCTGAAAGCCAGCAGCTTAGTGAAAACACCACCATAATTAAAGCCTAACCCATGATAAACACCTACAAAGACTGTCCAGTTTAAACACCTGTCTAGCATTAAAAACAAACTGTTGTAGCAATGCTGACTGCTGCAACCGTGAAAACGTCAGGTACACTCAGCAGCTTGTTTACGCGTGCATTAATGTGCTTAGTAAATAACATTTAACCAGAGTGTGTTAAAGCCCTGAAGTTTGGGCGCAAAGCCCCATTCTTATTCTCGCCATTTAAACGCGCCACGCTTCGGTGCGTGTGTTCGTGGCGAGGGAAACGTGACGAGTCGATTTAAACCACGGATAAATTCGGAAAACATCTAAGCCATCTATCGAAAGTGATATGAACGCCGTTTAAACTAAATAGTTCCTTTCTCTGCTAGCTCAGTGGACGACTGCTACCAACAACCAAGTGGAGCTTCCGGTAGCAAGCATTAGGAAGCAAATAATAAACCCTGAAATTTACAACATTAAAATTCCAGCTTGTCGAGCTGGGTTCGCGCCGAATTAAAGACACTTAAGTGCTGACCGTGAACAAGGCTTTGCTCACACGTAACGCGTCATTATGTTGCCATTAAGCGAAGAAGAGATAAATCGCACGATATGCTAACTGTTTTCGGAGCGCGGGGAAAGGTAGCCGCGAGGATGGATGTGGGGGGGGAGTTGTCGTAGTAGTGCTGGTGGTGGGGCGACACTGCCGAAGCACATGACAAACGTAGTGGCACAGTGTGGTGACAGGGATGCTAACACGGCTCTCACTCCGTCGCTGTCCTCTAAAGTTACTCAGAAACTACATTCCGAGCATATTTTCGCTTCAGCTTTTGTTACGCGCTGTAAAGGCGTCGACGTGTGAAACATGTTTACTATCGCTAAACCACAAGAGCTGCAGTCCACACAAATACCAAACCGTGTCGTATCCCCCGCATGTATGTCACTGTCTTTACACTTGCTTTCTTACGTGTGTGTGTTTGTTTCTTCCGTGTATTTTACCAGCTTGACTGTGCACATACCCTTCTCCGGTTAGACTGTGTCAAATGCATCCACAGCTGTGCCTTGTACTGGATGAAACAAAGTGTCAGTCTTCTTTTAGCAGTGGTCACCGGTGGTCGTCAGCAGCATCGAAGATAACGCCTTCTTCCCCCTTTATGGTTCGCCGTTGCTGTAATCACCAAAGTGTCTCCGTTACGAAAAAAGGAAAGAAAACAAAAAAGGGGAAAAAAAAGAAAAACGTGTCGGTGCTTCCTGATTTAGGTACAGTGGTAGTGATGATGTTGTTTGTTAAGGGGTGGGGCGGCGTGCAGCTGTAATCCGCCAAGAAATATGGACTAAAAAGCACGCTGGTGCACGTCTGTGCATGATTAGTGACTCGTGGTTCACGGTGGGGAGGGTTAAATAAACGTGATTTTAAAGTGGATCTCACGAGCACAGAAAACAGACGGCTGTAGGATTTGCGCAGTCAGAGAGCAAGCTTTAAAAAGCCAGCAGGGTCGTCGATTGCACAATACAGGCAGGCAATCGGGTTCCTGCCTTGCTCAAAGCCTCCAACAGGTTCATTTACAGTGTTTCCCTCTCGATCGCTTTGGCGCAATTCTCATATTAGAAATGTCGCTCTTACCACTCCAAATGCAGTTTTTACATTACATTTGCACTTCTCACCTGAATCAGAAAAGTTTGTACTCAGTCACAGCTCTTGCTTGCTTTCCTGAACAATGTCCAGCATTGCTTTAGTGTTTTTCAATAAAAGATTTTTTCAAAGACCAGTGTGGTCTTCTGCTGCTGTAGCCCATCTGCTTCAAGGTCAGATGTGTTGTGCTTTCACAGATGCTCTTCTGCATAGCTTGTTTGTAACAAGGAGTTATTTGTGTTACTGTTGCTTTCCCATCAGCTCCAAGTACTCTGGCCGTCCTCCTCTGACATCAACAAGGTGTTTTCACCCAGAGAACTGCTGCTCGTTCTCATTTCAGACCATTCTCTATAAACCCTGGAGATGATTGTGTGGGAAAATCCCAATACATCAACAACATCTCAATTACTCACACCGGCCCATCTGACACCAACAACCATGCCCCGTTCAGTCGTCTTTCTTAATTATCGGTTTGAATTTCAGCAGGCTGTCTTGACCATGTCGACATGCCTAAATGCTTTGAGTTGCTGTTGATGTGAAAGGATGATTCAATATTTGGATTCATGTAATGAGCAGTGGAACAGGCGTACATAATAAAGTGGTTGCTGTATGTATGTAGCGTGACTTTATTGGACTATACAGTAGTTGGTGCTTTGTTCACAGATGGTGTATATGCTCTGCGTCTGTTTTCTGATGCATGTAGTTTCGAGGGTATCATTTTAGTTTTCTCCATTTAAGCAATTTTGTAAAGTTTCAAAAAAATATCCTTCACATTTAAGTTTTTGTTTCTGAATTGTTTTTTTACTCAACATTAGACCGACATTACTGCAGAACTCTTTCCAAAGTCAGTAAAGAAAACTAAACATTTTGATGACTAAGTCTTTAAAAGGTGGTGAAAGGTTGCTGTTTAGTCATAACAGAGTTGAAGTGATTGACTGTTTATTCATGTTTTGACAAACGTGGAAGAGTTTTGATTGTCGTAGTGCCTTTTGCTCAGTTGACTCTGTGCTATGAAAAATTCCTTAACTGTTTTGAGAACTGCATTAAGAGTCGTGAGAAAAGCTTTTCTGCTGTGAGCATTGCAGCGTCGTCTCCTCTGAACAGTTGATGCAGAGATGTGTCTGCTAATGCAACTCTGTGTGCCGTTTACCTGGGCTTTAATCTGAGCTGCTGTTCACTTGTGATTTCTGAATCTGGTGACTCAGCATCAGAGGTGACTCTTGGTCTTCCTTTCCTGGGGTGGCCCTCGTGTGAGCAAGTTTTGTCGTAGCCAGTTTTTGGATGGTTTTTGCGACTTTGACTACACAGTCAAAGTCGTAGCAATTTTCCAGACTGACTGACCTTCAGTTCTTAAAGTAATGATGGACTGTCGTTTGTCTTTCCTTAGCTGATTGGTTCTTGCCATAATATGAATTCTAACAGTTGTCAAAAATGGCTGTCAGCTGTGTACTGACCTGACTTCTGCACAACACAACCGATGGTCCCAACCCCATTCAGAAGGCAAGAAATTCCACAAATGAATCCTCACAAAGTACACCCGTGAAGTGAACCATTTCAGGTGACTACATCATGGAGCTCATTCAGAGAAGGGTTTGCAGCGCTGTCAACAAAGCAAAGGGTGGCTACTTTCAGGAATCTAAAATATAAGACAAATTTAGAGTTATTTATTGATAGATCAAAAAACAGAGCAACATTTTCACTGCTACCACTGACAATGTGTTAGTGGCCTTGTTTTTTTTTAAATACATATTTCAAAAAGACTTAGAAGTAATTTAATTAAAAACATCAATGCCAAGCTGTAGAATATTCAGATAAGTGCATCGACACAATAACAAATATATTTAGCGGCGAAGTATGCATGGAAAATATAGCAGTGTGCACAAAAACAGTGAAAAAAGGCTTATGTGTGTGGGGAAATGTGTTACTGATTTGAGAACTACAGTGCATTAATATTAGTGATAAAGACATTTCTGATGTGAGAACTGCATCAAAGCGATTGATATAAACTGTAATAAGATGCTGTTCTTCAGGTACTTAAGGAATTGTAACCATTCATATAGTTGTTCATACACTAACTGCTGCCAATGCCATATATCATCGTGTCATACCATGTCATATTGTCTTTTACATTTTTAAAGAGGGCTTCTGAACACTTTAAAAGTGTTAAGACAATTCTGAAGCTTTGACCTCTATTTGGCTGGTGGTGCACTGACTTTTCAAAACGAATGCAATAATCTCCTATTGAAAGCGTAGACGTTTAAATGCATTCTTTTGAAAGGCCACAAGGGCGCGACTTCTCTGGCAAATAAAGTTCAAATTGCATAGAAATTTAAGGGAAAAAATCCCTTAGAATTTGTTATCTATGGCCTTAGTGAACACATTTAAAAAAAAAAAAAAAAGTTATGGTTTCAGGTGTTAAAGTCCTATTAAATAAAAATAATTTTTGAATTTTGTAATTTATGGGCTCTATTAGAGTCAATAAGCACTACAAAGCAGGGTACACCTACCATGTGACTCACAAAAATCTCCGTAACTGCACAGTATCCTTTGTTTCTCAGAGCCACTCGTCGCCAATTGCCTCTTCTCTCAAAACACTCAGCAAGATATTTAGCAAAAAATACAAAAATAAATTAATAAAAAATCTATATCCAACTGACTGTTCAAAAAGATGATTTGTTTTTTATTTCATTGCTATCAATTGAATACAAATTGGCAACAAATGATAGCAGCAAATGTTCCAAAGTAGCAAAGAGCAAATACAGTATACTTTCGTCCTCAAATTTTGCATCATTTTCAAAGTTCTCACCACTGAAGATTTAAATCCAAAATCAACTCATACACGCACCACAGTGATATAGATTATCCAGCAGAAGGCTACAGCTTTCCCCAAACGTTTGTCTGAATTCTGTGTAGATGAATACTGTAAGCCACCCGATGAGAAATTCCTGTGATACTGTGTAAGCTATGCCCATAAAAATATGTAGAAAATTCTTCAGAGTATAAGTAAACTCAAGAAGGAAATTCTTCATTGTCTTTCCTAAAGGTCTTGCCCAACATAGTTTCAGATTTCCACATCATGTGAGGTTAAAATATTTTTACTCCGACATACAACACACACACGCACGCACGCACACATAACATAAAAAACAACAAAAACATTTAAAATACCAAAAATGTCCAATGGAAATGAAACATACAGCTCCTATGTACAGTGGTGCACCACACTAACAATACAAAGCTCTTCTGTGTTTTCTATTCCCTTGTCTTCTGTTTGCTACACTGTCCTGCATCCTTACGCTTTTTTTCCTTTTCCTTGTTGTTTCAGAGAAAAATGTTAAGCAATTTCTGCAACAAATCATACATGACTTTGAAAACCAGTTCTTAAATGACCAAGAGCAGATCTCAGAGATAAATCTAAAGATGACCTCTAGAATTATGATACTTGTTGGCCATGACTGAAAGCAACAATATAGATTTACCCTAGCTGGGAGTAACTTGGGGACAAAAACTGAAAGATGCCATTCTTTAACGCCATGGCCACAGTTACAGTTCATCATGTATGCGCTTGCAATTTAATGGGATATCGCTGCTGCAGTGGGTAAAAAAAATGGCATGTGAAACATCCTAAAGTGCATTTGGTATAATCTAAAAGTGGTGTTTTGTGCTGGTTAATGATGCAGGAACACGACTGGGGGCCAAAAATGCAAAACAGATTATAAGGAAGAAAGAAAGCAATAAAAACTGTTTACAGGATTTGAAAGTATTATTCAAGCATTTGAATATTATTATACATACTGTGTGTATAGATGTGCACATACACCATATGGACAAAAAATACTGGGCCACATAGTCTCTTAATCCTTGAATTCAGGTGTTTTAGTCTCATTACCACAGGTGTATAAAATCAAGCAACTAGCCATGCAGTCTGCCTTTACAAGAATGACAAAAAAATGGGTCGTTCTAAAGAGCTGAAGTCTAGTTGTTGCTATAACAGGATGCCACCGTTGGCGACAAGTCAGTTTGTGTGAGTTTCCATCCTAGGTGTTCTGCAATCAGCTGTAAGTGGCATTATTGCATAAAGTTACAGAGAGGGGTTGTCAGTGTGCTGAGGTACATAGTACGTAAAAGTCGTCAACACTCTGCTGATTCAATAACTGCAGACTTCCAAACCTCCTCCGGGATTAACATCAGCACAAAAACTGTGCACTGGGAGCTTCATGGCGTGGGCTTCCAAGCCTGAGCAGCTCATGTAAGTGTAACATGTAGGTGGCCCAGTACTTTTTGTCTGTGTATTTCAAAATGAGACAATTAGCTGACCCAAAGTTTCAGGAAAAGTCATTTGGGCTCACCAAGATGAATATAGCTGAATCAGTGGATCCGTTTCAGCCAGTCTTTGTTGTGCTACTTTAAAAAATAGTTACAGTGTGCTTTGAAGTTGTTTATCTATTCTTCTTTGAGGTTTTTGGAATCATAGGTTATCTCAGGACACTTTAGCCATAGCCATAAGTGTCCTGCTTGAAGATGATTGGATTTAGGCCGTAACACAATTCTGCTTTGGTCAGAGAAATTAAATAGCTTCTGATAATGTATCCGGGAGGACACGGTCCATCCAGTCCAACTCAGAGCTCCTGATTTGCGACTGTAGAAGTTGGGCTTTGTGGGACTTAGATCATGAGAGTGGGAATTATGTGGGGCGGGGGATGCTGGCAGAATCAACAATCTGATTGCTTACCAAGGAGCTCAGCCCAAGGCAGAGAAAATGACTCAACATTATCAGTCATATAATAATAACCCATTAGCTTAGAGCCTGGACCGATTTTGACTGAGATACAGTAACTCGTTGTCATGGAAATAGCCAGCCCTCGGTCGAGGTAATGGGCCTAAAACAACATGGATTATCCATCACAGCAACTAAGGGGAGAGGGCAGTTGTTTGTCGTCTTATGTGTCCGTGCTGAGGAAAGCGTGTAGCAAGATATGTGGAGTCATATTTCCCTTATACAAATCATGATGTCTGGGGTTATCGACCGAAAACAAAATATGAGAACCAGAGGTTCTGTTTTCAGCAGTTGCCTGTAAGGACAGATGGGGAATTACAGAGCCAGTAATGGACGCATCCTTGTGATTCTGCGTTTTTATGTATTGCTGGATTTACTAGAACTAAATCCAGGGATCTTACTTTCATGTTTTTATCTGGAAGGTTAATACTCAGATTGAAAGTGTTCATGCATAGAGAAGCAAGGCAGAGTTCCTGCTTTCCTGTTTCCTATTATCCTAACTAATCTGAAGGTCTTTCAGGCACTTTATGAATGTTCATGTACCTGTAAAGCAACCCCGCTTTTTGCATTTATCATTTGGGTTGGAAAGAAATCACTGCAGTTTCAATACATTGATAAAAGGTCCATACGCAGAAGGCAAGAAGCTCTCCAAGACATGCACGTCATCTGCTCTTCCTTTTGCTCCGTTATAGAGCAGGGTTGTTAATTTCAGTAATTATGGTGCTGCATATTAATAAGACTTTATTTCAAAACGTATCTATTATTGAATAGAATGTTAAAAAATCATTCATCATTAATGAACTGGGAATATTTACCTAGTTTACTTCATTCAGTGCTGAGGTGCAATGAGCACAGACACCTCTTAGTATTAGCACTCTAGGTTGAGTCAGTACAGCCATGATGATGTGTAACGTTGGACAGTCACAGCAGAAGTCCAACTTGCTTCTGTGGTCATTGAAAGCAAAGGTAAGACTCTCCCTATTTATGCAGATCAGGGGTGCCAAACTCATTTTACATCACGGGTCACATAAATGGGCCGGACTGAAACTTCCCTTTCTGTCCGTGGAAAAAAGTTTAACTACAAGCTTAATCCCTGTCACGCATCTTAACATAAGAAAAAGAAGTGCAGTTTGTACGCTACATCCCTTTGTTTCTACATGATAGAGAAAAAGCTGCTGTAGCAAAGAAAGAAATCAGTCAGCACGTCTCTTTGGGCTTCTCTTTGTAAGAAATGTGTAAAACTATGGAATTCATTATTACTTAGTTACTTTGGTGTACTATGAGTAGCCATGGGGAGGTCTTTATCAGTAGCAAAAGCCTTAAAAGATATGAACATACAGTTTAATGTCAGCTAAAAGTGTATGCCCCCCTTTACTTGTTCCAAAGGCGTCCAATGGGCCACAGTCTTCACCGTGCTGACTCTGGCCCATGGGCCTCATGTTTGACACCCCAATTTTAGATAAAGCCTTTAAATTAACTCCCCACATAACTGACTAAAGCATTATGAAGAGTGGCAGGAGGTGTTTCCACATGAGCTTTGGTGAACATTTGTGAGGAAATGTGAAACCTAAGTGTTCAGAAATAGAAAAGCACATTCAAAGCCACATAAACATGTGTAACTCTGCTAATAAATACCAGCTCTTCTAACTGTATTCTCTTTGTCTTCCTTCATATCTTTATCTCATTTAAAATATTAAAAACAACATTTTATCTCTGGTTCCATCTCTGGGCCGCACTCCATTCCCACATCCAGCATCACTGCAGGGTGCACCACGCTGACAATATTCATCTAATGTGTCATCAAGCTACGCTTCTCCAAAAGGGATAGTTTGCATCCAAACCAATGGGATTCTTACATTTTGTTTTCCAGTATTCAATAAAACGCTATAATTAGCCCAGCTGCGTGACTGTTATCATACTCCAATGCACTTAAAAACTCCCCCCTGTGTAGGCACTGCTCTATCCTCTTGCTCCCCTCTAAAACTCCACTGCAGTAAACAGCAGTCATACATCACTAGAGCATTTTTTTTGTATCTCACATCATAAGGCTATTATTTTCAGTGTTGCTTTATTTCCACCCAGTGGCAAGCCTCGTTGTGTGTTTTCTGTTCATTCTGCCAGTAAATTTCATGAAGCTTTCTTGCAACCCGTAACCTTTTCAAGGTAACAACAGTGCTTGATGGCAGAACATCTGCCAAATCCAAAAGGAAAAAGTATCCATCTCCGGGGATTAATGAGCACACTGGGGCTTGAGAGAGCTGAGTGAATATATCTAGAGAAACCATATTAAAGAGGAATGATCTCCCCTCCTCCCAGTTTCATTCTCACAAATGTCTGTAATTCTGAAAAGGACTGTGATTTATATGGTGCTTTTATAGTATTACTGATAAAGTGAAGCGCTTCCTACAGTCAGTTTAATACCAGAATACCAAAGACAGCATGAGGATTCTGATGAAAAGCTGTGAAGTGAAAGCTTCAAATGTACCTCCGTCTGCCATCACCCTCAAGGTAGGTTTCTGTGTCCTGTGACTTATTATTTAATTGCTCTTTGGTAAACAGGATTTTCTTTTTTTAATTTAATCTTTACGTGCCTTTAAGGTTAAGTTTGATCCATTGTGAAATTTCGCAGCAGTAAAAATAACCTTAATGCCATTTGTTTTTTTTTACTTTGGTTTAATCTACTGCCATTAGTTTTAGCCCAAAATTTGATTGCTTTAACTAAAGTGACAGAAAAATGACAATAGCGACAAAATTTGATACTGTTGTCTGGGTGCCAGAAAACTTCATACACTGAGGGTGTTTCAGATCACATCGTGGAAAGGGATGGTTTTAGGGAATGATGAAACTATGTACTGTATGTAAGTCAAGTGATAACCGGGAATATCGACCTGCGGAACAAAAGGGCATGTTCGGCATGTTCATGTTCAGAAGACCTTTACCGAGACAAAGCTTGGGTATCACAGACTATGACTTTTTCAGAGGATTTTCATTTGGATTGAAAGTGAAGCTATGAGGAAAACTCCAGGTTTGCTTTGACTTTAAAGATACTGTGTCTGGTGACTGTCAGAGAACATATCCCCCTAAAGGCAAATGCGTCATCTGCTTCAACCACTATACAGCGAGGTGTAAAAACAGCAAACAGGCATCGAACTTTATATTGGATGACATAAAAAAAAC
>VOQK01031984.1:7556-20157 GCA_015052645.1 Benitochromis conjunctus
AGCCAAAGTAAGAAAAGTTTAACAGACTGAGCATGGAAGCGGGACATCTGAAACTGGGCGAGCTGTAAAGCATTTTCCTGCATGTATGTGTAGTAGAGGGATAGCGTGATCTAAAATCGCTCCCTCTCTCTGTGGTTACTGATGAGAACCTGCTACAGTATTTTAGTCTGATCTGAGTATATCAGTGAGAGTCCTTCGGAGAAAGCACATAACACCCATTCTAGTGTGTTTGCTTTGCTCTCCTGCTGCCCCCGACAGAACTGATTGAAAAATGAGTTTACTGGGCTCTGAATTTAGCACCTCCCTATTAAGATAACTTAACACTAGCAACATGCAAGTGCAAGCTGCCATATTTCAACACCACAGTTTAATAATGTTTCCAAACTGTTACCATAATAAAATATATGATAAAGCATTAAATACCCAGGATGTGTTAAGAATTTCATCCTCGCACTAACTTAAGCCAGAAACAACCTGCGCACGGAGAGAGAAAAATGTCTTTCGAGCCATTAGATCAGAGCAGCGGCCCAACCTTTGAACCTAGAAACGAGAGAAAGCCAGCCTCAGAGGGAGGGGGATATTGACTGAGGGGAGAGGCAGGGCTGCGGTAAGTGGGATCTGAGGTGGGAGTTTCCGTGTCAGCGGGCTCATCTTACAGCCTCCCTGATGGACGATGGTGATGTCCCCCAGGGTCCAGATGGGATTCAGTGGTCAGCTCGGTGACAGCTGGTGAAGGGTGGTCAGGGCTCATGCATAATGGAGGCACAGCAGACCACACCACAACTTGACTGCTGCACTGATGTGGAAGTAGTTCCATCTCAGTGTCAACACTGCAGGGTTACTTGAATATTAACTGCTGTTTAAACTCTGCTATCAGGACAGGCATTTAAGTGCTGATTGATATTTGCCTGTTCTTAACACGATCTCTTTTTGCTTATTTTTATTCTATGGCCAGTCAGTATGGCCATGACAACAGTACGAGAAAAAGGATAAGGTACGAGCAGTCAGGCGATCAGATTTAAAAGTATGTACAGAGTACATAAACGTATGAAAAGTATGAACCACAAAATTAGTCTGCAGAAATATTAAGACTTTCATGGTGTAAATATATTTTAAGCTGACATGATAAAAAGGGTTAGAAAACGACGGCATATATCACATCAGGGAAACATCACGATGTGCATTCACTGGGAGTCGTGTTTGTGCCCACATGATAAATCCAATAAATAGGTCCAATATGCACTGTCTCTTTTCATGTCTCCTAACTTCAGAAAGAAACCTCTGACTGTTTAGGAGCTAAATGGTCTACTATGTCCACTAGCAAGTTGCTAACGTTGTCTCTCTGCCATCTGGTGCTGAGAAGGTAATGCAAAGTGCATTCATCAGAGCTATAAAGTGAAACAGCTCCCTGCTGCTCCAGGAAACGACGGCTATGAGCCAAAACAGTAAAACTGCAGCTATAAAAACCAAAACAATGAGCTTAGAGACTCTAAAATGCTCTGTAGAGCCATAAGAGGAACTGCAGAGATGTTGTATTTCCCTGTGGGATCGTAACTACAAGTGAAGAATTTTACAGTGAAGTCAGTTGGCTTATTGTAAATACAAACATATTGATTATAGACATTTTAGGTTATCCCAAATATAGATCGGATAACAAGCGGGCGACTATGTTATATATGTGTGTGTTTCAAGCGCAATATAGCACATTTTAGTCCCGCTCAAACTGGGAAAGCAAGCTAACCTGTCATGAAGCTACAATGTGGCTGGATGTAGGACCAACAGGGTAGAAAACCTTATAAGCAAAAAACAAAACAAACTGAGCCTTTCATCAGGACACCAGCAATAAGATATGAATCATCATAATAAAAAAATGTGACATTTGGGATGCTGACACCTACTAGGCTACACCTATATGTGTAGCGATCACGCTCACGGATATACCAAATATTAGCAATATTAGCAATAGACTCTGTAAGGATTCTGACAGGGAAATCTGAACGATTCAGAAATCTGGGACTAATTTTGTAATTTAATTCAAATAATTTTCGTTTATATATGGGACAATCCCCCCCAACAATCAAACACACCCTTTGAGCTAGCACCTGGCGACAGTGGGAAGCAAAAACTCCCTTTTAACAGGAAGAACCCTCCAGCAGGATAAGGCTCAGGGAGAGGCAGCCATCTGATGCGACCGGTCGGGGGTGATAGCAGAAATGTGGGAGTTATGTTTCCAAGTGCTTCAGCTTCAGCTGTAGATCTCACAGTTGACTAGATAACGGGTTAAAAACTAACACTTGTTAGCTTGCTAAAAATATTTTATTTGCATTTCAGGCCATGGTTGCATATTATAGGGCCAACTGTTGCACAGTTTTGAACTCTGTCAGTATTGGGCCTGGTCTTGAACTCTAGGTTTTATCTATCTGCATAATGAGAAGAAATTGAAACTGAATTATGATGGATGCTACAGTTTGGGTAATAACTTTCCCATCTTCCATTTTCTCTTCTAAATCAGTTCTGTCCTGGGGCTTTGTTTAAAACCTGTCTGATTAGCTGATGGCTCATGTGCATTCTCCTGGTGGGGTTCTTTTTAATGCCGAATTTCCACATCTCAGCAATGACATTTAGCAAAAGGAAGACCAATTTTTAATGCAACTGTGATTGCTTTTAAGAAACCTTACTGGATAGACTTCTCTAGGTGTGGGTATCTTACTTCCTGTCATAGCCTCCATGTCCAGCACGAGCAAGTCCTCACTTGTCAATGTGTTGAGAAAACAGTGCTACTAGCTATTCTGTTGTCAATAGACACACTGCAGTACATCACCTCAATCAGTCATCCCAGCCCTTGTAGGCAGCCACCACTAGTAGCGACCCGACCCCCATGCCCGATACAGCAGCAGGAAAGTGCTTACCTAGGAGAAAAAGACAGAGAGGACATTAAATCAGTGAGCATAATATTCTAGTGAGCACTAGACTCGCTTTCACAGATTAGCCAATCTCTTCTCTGCACAGTGCACTGCCACAGAGTTTTAACCCTCTCTACCTCCAATTGAAATGGAGAGAGGGGAGATTATCCCATATATTCTGGTGCTCAGCAGTTTGTGTGTCTAAATGCAGGCAGCAACGAAGGTCAGTGCACACGTGTGTTTTTCGAGGAACAAGTGTACTTCATCAAAAACACTGAAAATCTTCATCAAGCTAAGACTCTAAGAATCTAGGTCTGCTAGCTTTGATTTTTGAATATTCACAGAGCAAAAGCTCAGGAGGAGAAAAGCAAAGGAGGGGAAAAATGCAAGTTTGGGGGATTTCGTGCTGTAGCCCAGGAGGGATTGAGCCCTGTATTCAGTCCACAGGCCTGTGTGAAGTGTTTTTCACTCGGCTCGATCAAAAGACAAGGATGTCTTCCAACGCCGGATGTTACATCACACAGCTTGATTCTTCACACTCTCTTATCCATTTCTCTGCTTATTTGTACCCTTTTAATTCCAGGGATCTCACAACCCCTCCGCCGAGCCAAGTAGGCACACAAACAAGGCAAATGAACAATCAGAGGACGGAAGCTGCACAACTTCTGAGAGAAAATAAATGGAGATGCATGTAGTGTGTGAAAGACTTCAGTGAATTGAATCCCAATCAATCAAGTACCTACTACTGATGTAATGTAGTAGTGGAAAACATAGAATGTACAATTGTGTACTATGATTAAGAGACGACAAAATGAACCAGGATTTGCTTCACTTAAGTCCTACATTATAAGAGACATTGAAATGAGGGGTAACATTTTACATTAAAGCCCTAACAGAATTCATAAGCACTATTAAGCTTTGTAAGAAATTAGCAATAACAAGTTACAATGCAGTTGTTTTTAAGGGTTTTATAGGACATTGAGCATTTTGGGTTTTGGCCTCCTGGTTGTACAAAACAAGACATCCAATGTAATCATCATTTTCTCACTTTTGGTTTCTTCAGTTTTTTTATTTTTAAGTTTTTACAATGAAACAAATGTGAAAAGAGTGAACATTAAGAACCCAGTGCCATTACATGGGATTCATACTCAACTCTCTTATAAAAAACCTCCAAAATCTAATAGACAAAATAAAAGACTGCTCCTTCTGCCAGGATATCAGGGTACAAAGAAAAAAACAAACAAACAATACGGGTGGAGAAATGCCAAAATGTTAAAGTCAGAGCAGAGTCAGAATATCAGTCTGTAAAAGTGAAGATAAAGACAGAGCACAGTTATACAGTTAGGATCGAAGTTTGTGATTGAGACATATGGAAGGTGTAGGTGATGAGAACCACCCCTCCCTCTAGAGCTTGCTTTTGATTGGTCCATCAGAACGAACATGTAGCATTTGCCAGAAAAAATGTTGGCAGATAATCTGGCAGAATGTTAAATCTTTATTGTTTAAAAAACAAATGACCTACGTCACACCAGAGATTTATTCATGGACGGCGCAAGATTAAGTGTGATAGTGATCCTTTAACAGTAGCACATCTATTGGAGGAGAGATGGATTCAAATACAAATTTCTATTCAAAACGTGTGAAATATTAGCGATTTCAGAAAAAAAAGGCTAAATGATGTGTCAGGAAAACAATGTGTGGATTTATTATGTATGTATGTATGTTGCAGTCCAAAAGCACACTTTATTTATTGATAACGTTTTATATTATTAATCTGAGTCTGCAAAACAACTGAAAATCATAACAAACACTGAAGACTGAAAAGTACAACAACTCCTTATTGCATGTGGTGGTAAATACAATAAGCAATGCTAAATGGTGTGGGTTACAATACTCTGGAGAGGGGGAAAGGAATAACAGTTTAAGCCACATAAGGTAACAAGAGAAAGGCAATGAGTGCAAAATATTGCTGTTAGCTTTGAACTATGACTGACAGCAGAGGCAAGTTAGCCTGGTGCCCTCGTGGCTGATCTGGGCTCATCATTAAAAACAACCTCCACCCTTCAGTCCGTTGGACTATGAACCCCAGGTGCTTCAGAGATGTCTTTCTTTTTTCTTTTAAATTGGCTGAGCTGTGACAGCCATTGGAGCAGGACAAAGATCGACTCACACTGAAAGTATAGTCCATACAAAGCCTGGGAGACGCGAGGCCAAAGCACACTGTCTAGACTGCTACTGATAATCAGTCAAAATGCACGGGTGGGTCAATGGATAGGAGGAGTTCAAGGTTGTCCACCTGAGTGTGGTCTCCCTTGGTGGGATATGGCAACTCCCCATTCAATAGAATAAGACGCAGCTTTCCGTGAGCTCTGAAAAAACACAAACAATCTCCAGAGTAAAGCAGCTTTTCGCATTTTATTTGCTCTTAAATAATGAGATATCTATTCAGTGATTTCTGCAGTAAAGCCTCAGGGTGAGTAAGTTATCAGTACAGAGATAACATTTAGTTCATTCGAGCACTTACGACTGTAGTTTTACTACTCTCTGTGCTTCACAGAGCCGCTCTTTCACTGTTGTTCTGAAGCCTTGACGCTACAACCAAGAAGGACACACTCTAATTTTGCAGCCTTGAAAAGTGTTAGGTTTAAAGATCGTTTCCAGTTTTACAAAGAGCTCTGAGCCATGAATTAGCAAGAGGGACCTGATCTGCTGAGCAAGGTCAAAACTTTTACAAAGTTACACAAATGCAGATAGAAAGAGGTCACCCAGCCTGTGCCAACTCTTACAATAAGCGGTATTAATGACAAGACAGTTCATAGAATTGGGGGATAAGATAATGCAAAACTGCCAGACCTCCTGCCATCTCAGATCTGATCTCGTTATCAATAGATTTCTAATTAATTAATAATATTCTCGGTTATTATGAAGAAGTAAAAAATATATATATATATGCAAATTTAAAACACGGTAATGAATAACTGTGATAAAAGATGGGTCTCTGTTTTTCTTCTCCTGGTTGAAATGAACTTGTATTTTTAGATGATATTTTATCTATGAATAAAAAAAAATCTGTTTGCTGCTATATTATATTAAAGTACATTATATTATTTCCATATCACCCTAACCCAAAAGTTCACGTATTCAGAAACATCTCTCGTTTAAAAGGCTTCACCATAATCTTTAAATCATCATAAATGAGAAGTCCCTCGACTTCTTTACAGACATTTTCGTTTGTCTATCAATAGAAAAAAATAAAACAGTCCGTTTTTCATTGGCTCCCAGCGATGAATGTGAAATCTGCAGTGGTGTCACAGACACGCGAGTAGCTTCATCACATAATTTATGCGAAACACCGAACGACTATTCAATTAAAGAGCAAGAGTTTGTCAGCTAAGACCATTGATTAACAATAAATCCACTGATTAAATAATTAACCTCAAACCCAAAGTAATTACTTAATCACTCTGGGTGACACCTCTAGCTGTGTTATGTTTCTGCTGCTTTCAAAGTTACATATTTACTATTTCATCGATACGATGTGCCATCGTGTGAGTGAAACCACGCGCAGCAGCAGACCTGCAGCCTGGATAAACTGGCAGTCTGATAGGGAGCAGCATTCAACAGAAGTTAAAAGAAAAGCGTTTATTTCCTCAGGCGGTGTTATGCAAAACAAGCCTCTGAAGCCATCGATACCCCCCTACGTTTTGAACCGGAGACTCTGCGCTTGCACATGGTTGTCAATCCGCAGCGCACACTAACAATTTGCTCCTGTGTCAAAAACAAATACATGAAGAGAAAACAACAATCCGAAGCGGCACAATTTCAGAGAGACACGAGGGCACGGAGTCAGCACTGAGTGGCACGGGCAAAATGGCACTTGTGGGTACCGTGCGGCATCTTAAACCACTAAAGCAGCTTCATTATTTTAGGAGGTTTGTTCCCGAGAGCTGCAGCTCCCTGCGGATCGCATCAGTGTCAAGTCATCATCCGTGACAGCAAACTGCCTTTGCTGAAGACAGCAAAATGCACCTCCAGTAAACACGCGGCAATGACAACATGCCCCGTGGTTTAGTCTGAAAAATTCAGCATCTTCTGACAATGAAGTTAGACCACATCAATTATCAATTACACTTAATGGTAGAGGAGAAATTGAATTAAAACAGAGTCATGGCTGACCACAGGATACGAAGAGATATTGTTCTTGGCAACCGCATTTTATTCATTCATCATTGACGTAAAGGTAATAGGACTTCAGAGCTGTACTAATGACCAACGACAGCCTCTCTGTAAAATAGATGAAAGGTGTGCCATTATGGGGTGGACTCATGAGAGGAGAGGCCATGCGGCTAATGACTCATTAGAGACATCTATAGCCAGACAGGCTGGGAGCCAAAAGGCCAGGAGTCCTTTTTAAAGACTCAATACCCCAGCTGACACTAATTGTAGCCGTCAGGATAGCATGGATTTTCATCGCAGATAATAACAGTCTGGTCCCCTGACACATCTTGGCCTGTTACCCACCGATGGCATTGCCCAGATCTGCTAGATCTGCTTAACAGTATCTCCTACCCCAAAGAGTTGGTGCACTACAGAACCGCCATAAAACAGCAAGCACTCGGTGCAGTAATGACGGCTTTAGATCTGATAAGATGGTAAATAGGAACCATCCGAGAGTGAGATGCAGCAGAGAGGCCGCCTTAAAAAAGAAACGCTAGCAAGAGCGATTTTCAATATTCTCGTTGCATCAGTCAGCTGCTGCAAGCACCTGCAGCGTTGAGCAGACACATCTCTCATTTGGACAGAGGCAAAGCGAGATGTTTTATGGTCTAGTCATACTCCCTGTCACTGTGCTAATGTGATTCAGTTCCAAAACAGTCAGAGGAAATGAGAAAAGCCACTCTTTCCCACCCTTGTAGCACTCAGACATGATACACATGGGGCTTTACACTGCTAGCAGGAGGAAGGAGGAAAAAAAAAAAATTATAAAAACCTTTCATGATACATTGGAATAAGTGGAGGAGAGACACTTACCACCGAGTGCAGCGGCAGCAGCGTGATATTCTTGATGATAGATTTGAATGTTAGAGTAGAAACTGTGAAGGAAAGATTGGTGGCAGTTCATTACACTTCAAACTAAAAATGATTGGCAGCAACCCTCCCCTGGGCTTAGCATGGAACAAGAGTCGGAGTACTGTATTTTACAGACTATCGAACATGCTGGCGGTCAAAATACTTATCAGAAAAACATTCAGAAGAAGCCCCATGTTTTTCTTCTTTTTTTTTCTTTTTTTAAGTCTACATAATAGGCTTCACGGAAAGCATGAGGATATCAATTGGCCACAATGCCTGCAGTGTTCTCTATTAGCCATTTAATAAATAGCTGCAGTCTATCCAAATGCAGGGAAAATGTTCTGACAGCGAATACAAATTCACTTTAAATGGGAAGTCGGTGTAAACCTTTGCAGCGCTGTGACTGTGCAGTACGTATGTTGGACTGCTCATTTTTAACATATTTTCCATTAACCTCAGCTGCAGAGAGCCAGGCCTGTAGGCGATTTGAAATAAGCTTTCCATAAAGGAAAGATGATGATTTCTAATTTTCTAAGCACGCCAGAGCAGATTTTTTTTTTTTTCAAAACCCTGTTCGCTGATTTACTCCTTTTTAATTTGTTTGCTCTTGTTTGAAATACAAGAAAAACAAAACAAAAACGTCCTCTTTGTTTACCTTCAGTTTTAGTGAATTTAGCCTGCATTTTGTAAGCAAAAGCCACCAGTGCAACAACATAGCCATATTATGCTCACCCCTCCGCGACAGCTACGCTGCTTTTAACGTGTATTGAATTAATGATGCGATGAAATAACAGCTATGGCCATAAATATAAAAGAAGGAACGTGGCGCCCGTGCCAAAGTCCAGTTGTGCAGCCTTGAGCGGAGCATCGTGGTGTTTTGAAACTGGACGAGTGGATCAGACTGAGAATCCGACAGTGCTGCACACTCGTGTGGCATGCCGATCAAAGAGGACTGTGCGTTACTGTCCTTTTTGACTCTGACTGGGAATACAATTAAACACCTAACATGTTCCTGTATGTGAATGAGATCATGAAATCATGGGAAAGTGTCTGCTGAGGTCACAGGTAGGTGAGCCAAAAAGAACATGTTTTAATATGATTCTGACCTCCTGTCAATCATGTTGAAGGACAGGCATGCAATGAACAAAAAAAGTAAATGCACCATGGGTTGACGCTCTCGGCAAGCGACCACTGGAAAGCACACAACCAATGGGGTAGTTGGCTTCCTAGAGTTTGTTTTTTTTTCCTGGCACTATCTACTTACCAGACCAGAGGCATCAACTGATGCAGAAGACTGGAGGCCTGGCCCTCTTGCAAGCTGAGATTGTGTAACTTGGTAGAAACAAACATCTGCTGCTCTGATGTCTGTGGACTATAGTATTTATTAGAAGTCGGGTTAAAAAAAAACAAGGCGGCACCGTGTAGAATTCAAACTGTGTGCTACTGTAAAACAGCGGTGATATTTCACATAATCTACCTTTAATTAATCACTTTTATGTCTTTGACCTGCAATTCTTATTAATCGTTATCAGTGAACTGTGGCCTCTGTGTTTTCATCTGTGTCATCCCTAATTTCCTTATTGAAACTGGCCTCAGCAGCCTTTTAATTTGAAACACAAACAGGAAGTGTTCGCTATATAGTGAAAGCAGAAGAATGATAATAATAAAAGTGACTGACCACGGGACTTTGGTTGGAGAATAAGAACCCAGAGCAGCAGAGTGAAAGGTAGAAGATGACTCCATTGGTACACTGACGGACTAAGTGCAGTGGAAATGGACATTATGCTGAATTTACCCATTACACTAATTCTCCGTCCCCTTTGTTCTGACTACTCTGTCTGAGCCTCTGTAATTAATTATTTCAGTGTTGTCTGTAAAGCAGATCAGCACTCTTAGGACTTTTTGACTAAATTAATTTCCATTAGAACAAAAATGACATATTGCAAAAACAATATGGTCTTAGATATGTTAAAAAAAGCATACGACCTGCCCAGAGTGTTGCCATTAAGACTTACAGAAACTAGAACCGCACACGGAAGTCTTCAATCTAATTTCCATTAAAGAAATTCAAGAATCGACCTGCTTATCAACACAAGTGAGCACAATCTAAAATGTTACTTCCAGTGCAGCGATTAGCACTGTTGCCCTGTCCAGCGTGTGCCTCATCTCTCTCCCAGTGACAGCTGGGAAAGGCTCCAGCCCGCCCAGGACCCTGAGCGGTGAAGCGGAACTAAATGACACCATGACTATAATTCAATAAAATGCAAAGGAGACCTATTGTGTTCCTTTCCACCTCAATATTTTCATTCTTGGACTTTACCAGAGTAGCTTTGAATGAGTCACAGTTCAAAATAATCCTTATTTTTTTATACTGGGCCTTGGTGCGGCACTTCAGTTTACACACTCCCTGAAACAAACTGTTCAAGCTCCCTTCCCCTTCCCTGCAAGCCAGCTTTTCTGTGATTGGCTCCCCACTGCAAACAGCACATTTGAACAGCAGGTCGGTGGGACTGCTGTGCTCACAGCCAGAGCTATGTGCCTGATATGCGCATGTTAAGGATATCACATTGTTCAGAGCCAAAAGACGAGGGTGGAACTTCTTGCCCATAGACCGATCTCGGTATGTGAAACTACACTGAAACGAAACTACATTATTTCTGGCGTAACAGCACCATAATAGTTGCTGTACTTTTTCAAACTAGAGGTACAAAGAATAACATTTTTCAGCCACTCGGATGATGTAAAAAAGTTTGTGCGATTACTTTTTATTCACCCATTTGAATCATTGTAACTTGAACTTAAAAGAAGGCCATTAGACATCTCTTGGATCCAGACATTAACTCAAAAGAAGCACATCTGCCCTCATAATCGATCATGATCAACAGATTACACCCCATTTCTGCACTTTGTCCTCTCTGAAAAAGTGCTAGAGAGTGGAGGAGACTTTGTGTCTATGAAATTGGGTGTGCTTGTTTTTTAAAGGGCTTCCAGCAGTGAAAGAAAACCATGCTACCCCAGTCAACCACCTCAATGAGAGGAAACAAATCCATAACCACTGGCTTTAAAAGGCCACAGGACCAACAAACCTTTTAAAAGACCAAAAGAGGTGTAAGCTGAGAAACAAAGGTCAATCTAATATGGACTTCTTTAACGATTGTTTCGCTCTTTGACTAATTCCCAGAGGCAAAAAAAAAGAAAGAAAGACAGGAGCATGGGGAATGAGGAAAGATCCAGTTAGCTAGTCCACTCCCTGCTTCTTGTGGCACAGCTCTCGCTGGGAACTTAACCAAGGTGAGATGATCTCATATCTATAAAGTGCTCTTCACCTAACCTTAAAATGACTCTTACAGCTAATGTTCACAGTTTTCATAAATGTCTAAAGATCTGCCAGTGTAGTGATAACGGGGGCAAGGCAAGTCCTGCCTTACGTCTGCTATTACTAGGCTAATCTAACCTCCCCATGAGATTTTCTGGATTTAATTTAGGCATTTGGAGGATGATGCTTGGCAGCGACAAGGGCCATCCATCTTCTCTTAACAGTCCCAATCTTTATAGAGGCTCCAGACTTCAGGTAGTGCATGTGATGGATAGCACCCCTGGCTGAGGACAGTCCATTAGTAGGAAGAGAAAACCACAAAGCCAAAGCCCAGTTACACTGTCTCAAGTGCAATTCGGCGGTAGTGGCAGCTCTGTATACCGCATTACTAAAGAACCCCCCCCCCCACCCAATGTTTTAGAACAAACGTCCACCCCAGTTAACCATCCTAGCACCCCTCACAGGTTCAGCTCATTGAACTTCAACCCTGCAGAGAGTTTAGCTTCGACTGCCACAGAGCTCAGCAGCCTTTAAAGAAAAGTAGCACAGCTCGACCCAGCAGTGGGAGTATTATTCTGATTTGGGGCGACAAACACAGAATAAGAGGCAACTTGAGGCGACTAGAGTGCATCCACTCTGTACTTCATTTTGAAGCTTCAATTGCAAAAAAAAATCTAAGACACGTTCAATAGTTTAGCCCTGAAATAGCAAAATAACACTTCTCAGCGCCAACTGACAGAGCGCTTGATACAGTAGGCTGATTGACAGCGTGCGACAGCTCAGTCGGTATTTGATATCAGTCAAAGTTAAAGTTTTTTATGAAGACAGACTGAAACTGGGTCTATATTTTGGAGTTCAAACGGATGTGTAGGAGGGAAAAATAATATTTTCTGCCTGGAGGACCTAACCTTGAAGGTTTAAGACATATACTGCATTTTTGTAACTGTTTAAAAACCCCTCAAGCATTAAATCTTGCTCAACTTTGAATTCATCACTGATGCTAATTTGTGCATCCAGAAATCTCCGTGACCTTGTACCGGCACGACTGGGATGATGCTACATAAACAGAAAATAAACGGAAAGCAAACTTTGCTAGTTAACCAGTTCACGTGAAGATGATGCGTTTTTACTCCCCCCATGATGTCTAATTAAGAGCCGTGTTTATCAAAGGAGCTCTACATCGGAGCTTTTTACAGGTACCCACCGCTGCTGCCACCACTTTTATCTGCACAGACAGCAGGACACCAGTTCAAAACAAAAACATGGATCATGTATAAAGTAAAGGGGGGGGGGGGGGGGGGGGGAATGACCC
>VOQK01031987.1:0-11064 GCA_015052645.1 Benitochromis conjunctus
GTGAGCTTTTGGAACAGCCTTCCACTAACAGTGAGGAAAAGTACAAGCCTCCCTATTTTTAAGAGTCTCCTAAAAGTGTGGTTAAGGGATATACAAACATGCGATCATGCTCAAAGGAATTGATATATTACTATAATATCAGGATAGTCTATGCATGTGTGATGGTGGGGTCTGTGCAATAACTGGTGTACTTTTATTATTATCTATAATCTTCTTTGTTGTCTAAATTTTCCTACTTTTATTTGTTTTAGCAAAATGGGATTACCGCTTCCATTTTGTCTTCTGTTTGTAAATAATGTCTGTCTACGTTTTTACTAATCTGTGTGTAACATCAATCTGCCAGAGGGTCTACAGATGGAAACTAGCTTAAGGCTATAATCTGGCATATTTACATTTATCAAAATGTTCATTAATATATATTGTCCCTCATTCTAAATAAATAAACAAACACTATTTTATGACCCATTAGATTGCCAACAGAGACTATAAGAAGCTCTGTGACAGTCCGACATTTTGGAGACCTCCCTGTAACCCTCAGAGGGAACTCTCTCCGTCCGGACGTAGATAATGCTCAGATTGTGTACGGAATAAAGTGAAATATATGGAATAAAGTGATTATTGATTGAGCATTTAAACACCGAGTCTTGGTCTTCCTTCAGCCCCAAAAATCAAACACACTGGGAGATTTTAACATTACCAATGGAAAACATTGATATAACACTGTCGCAATCCAATGGTTGTAGACCTGGATCTACAACCAGTTCTGCAAGTCACACAGCAAGTCAAGTTCCCAGATAAATGTTCAATCATTCCCTCCAGGGAAGAATTCCAGGGAGGTCTTTGAGAGCTCAGTTCTAGATGTTCTAAGGGATATTCAATCATGTGTAAGTGTTTCAATGAGACCCACAGACAAAAAACAAAAACCTTCCCAAAATTCAGCAGCGTAACCTGGAAAAACTGAAGTACTGGGTGAGAACCCCTGCTGTGCTTCAGGAAACAGAGCTAAACTTATTGAATTACTTTGTATACAGGAAGTAACTGGGAACATCACAGACTGCTTTGTGTTGCTGTTATGGAACAGGTAATCCACTCTCTGCAGATGATCTGAACAATAGTGGCTGAAGGAGGAGGAAACGATGGTACCCAACAGACCTACCTAAGCTGCCGTGTGAAGGTGGCATGTAGAGATATTTCTCTGGAGGTGCACGTCAGTGGAATAACGGCTACGACGGACCGACTGTTAACATGAACCTTAACACAGGATATCTGCTGGCTGACTGATTTGTTTTTGGGAAGCTCCTAAATTTAAACATTTTTGCGAATTGAATGGAAACACTTCTTTCTTACACACCTGATATTCAGTACAGACAAACTGAAGACATTACCATCAAAGTCTTACCCCAAACTCTGCCCAGGGGCTGTGGCAGCAGGCGGATCTTTGTTTGTAGTGGAACTGTTTTTGAGGTCTCCCGGCACTGAAAGTTTGGACTCCGCTGCTTTGGAGGTTCGAGGTTTATGGTTTGCAAGCAAAGACCTCAGGCTCTCCTTCACAGGAAGCTGCTCAGTGGCTCCTCCTTGTTTATGGAACGGATTCCCAGAGTTCGCTTTCAGTTTTCCTCCCCATGAACCGGACGCGTCCTCCTTCAGTCCCTTAGTGAACGGGTTGTAGTCGACCTTCAGCTGGACAAACCGAGTGTTCTGATAGGCTGTGACCGCCATGAATTCAGTCTGGGGGAATGAGAAGGTAATGACACTGGGATCACTCAGTTTTATGTCTTTAGCAGCTTTGTCTGTTTGGACCACGTGCAGTCGTGGTAGGTAGTGGTGCATCGGATGCAGAATAGTGTTCCCCTCTCGGTCTGAGATGTTGTTCGTGAGCTTCATCCTGTAAAAGGACACCGGACTCTGCATCCAGTGTTGGCCTGTCGCCGGGGACTCTGGATGAGCAAAAGGCTGGCTCTTTATATGCCGTGCCCCTTTTCCAGTAGCTTGCCAGTTCTTGCCGGTCCATCTGTAGTGACTGTTGTCTAGAGGCTGGATGTCCATCATCAGAGTGTACCTCCTGGTTGGCTGCAGGCCGGAGATGCGGAAGCGGCAGTAGGGGAACATCCTGCTGCCTTGTTCAGTCAGAATCATCTCTGTTCCACATCTGAAGAACACGTTCCACATGCTGTGGTTCTCCAGGGTCACTCTGATGCCTCCACAGGTGTTCTCCGGTGGCAGACTGTCCAACTTGGGCTTTAGGCTGGCAGGATGTTTCTGCTCACCGCCCCTCCTGATGGACTGCTCCACCCTGCCTTCCCTCACCCTCCCGGGTTTCGGGGTGACACACCATGATGAAGGGGGGCTGCTGGCAGCGGTTGCTGTTGTGGGGGCGGTCGCCCCTTCCTGATGGAACACCATGTCTTTCTGCTTCTTCTTAGAAGCCATGAACAGGTCCAACGAGGATCCTGGAGTTTATTCATCTGCACGACGGTTCAGGACAGCATCCTGAAAACAAGAAGCACATAGTCACAGCTGCACAAGGTGCACAAACAGAGTCCGGTGATGTTCTGCATGTGTTAAAACATCATCCAACGGTTTCTTTAATGCCTGTGTTTTTCCACACAGAACCACAGGATGCACCAGAAACACAAAGTTGAGCTGTGAGGACCGTGAGCCCTGCAGAAGATATCAAAGACACCCTTCACACCAGTGTTTCCCACACAGACTTCATCACTCACACATATATGCTTCCTAATATCAGTTTGTTTTTTAATAATGAGAACACCACCATCCACGATCTGTTTGATCGCTCGCAGTCTAAAAGTTCAGTTACTGCCAAGTCTCGAGTCCTTCCTCTCATTGGCTGGGGCGCTGATCCTGATCATGACTCAGCTGCTTCAGCAGCCCTGTGGGCAGAAGAGGCTGACCACAGATGCTATAAAAGACGGACATAGCTACTGTGACATCACACACTGCTTACTGAAGTCTTGTCACGAAGCCTCAAGCTTAGCATTTTAGCCATCGCCGTCTGTTCTGAAACCACATGTGACGAGCAAGGGGTGGAACTGACTGTGAACCTTAGCACTGATTGGCTAATGACTGCTCAGCAAAATGTACATATTCAAAAGAAATTAGTTCAGAGGTCAGAGCAGGGGTCGTTCTCCCATCAACTTCTATAGGACCTTAAATGCAGGGATCGCCCTCTGGAGGCCATTTAAAGACTGCAGGTTTAAGACACTGCAGTTAAGATTATTGATCAGTTACTTAACAGAGCACACAGCAATGTTAATATCAGAAAAGCACCATCATCTGTGTGCATGTGTTTCCAGTTTACTGATAGAATAAAATTAACAGAGAAACGATTCTCCTTTCTTCTGCTGCACAGATTAAACAGGGCCTTTATTTCTTCTAGTAAATCAGCAAAGACTGACCTCAGTGATACGATCACCACTGAATCTTTACATGTAAACGTGGATTTCTTGTCCACCTTGTGCTTCATATACACCAGAGTCTGTTAAAGCTTTTGGGTGAAGGCAGGCCCTTATACCTCTGTAAGCTTAGCTAGCGAACACATGGGGACAGAGCGGCAGCGACCAGACATCACAGGAAAGACAATTTTTTAAGTTCAATAACTACACAATTTTTAACTGTTGAACAACAGAAACTACCGCGCTGAACAAAATCACAGATTCTGCTATAGAAACACAAGGAGAAAGTTCGCTGAGCTTTTGTCATGTGATGACGGACAGCGGTGAGAGCTGAAGCTGTCATCAGACGCCTGAGGCCGTCCTGAGGCTTTCATCAGTGTCTGTCAGTGTGACCTCAGCAGGTAAGGAGCTTTAACGTAACATGCTTTGGGATTGTGATAGAGGACAGGAAGGAGGTTAGGAGCTCTGAATGTTCTCGTTATCCAAACAGCTGTGAGCTGAGCAGTAAATATCTCTGTATAGAGACACAATCAGCATGACTCATGTTTTCCGTAAAATTGTTTGAAAAAAACCCATTGTATTTACTGCTCAGAGCACACAGGTTACACAGGCAACCCTCTGACACTTTTCAGGACTCTGCAGCTAGACTCACAGTTAAAACGATCCTGATTCACCTCACAGGAGAGCTTCATTCCATCTCCAATCTGAACCCAGCTGTTTCTGTCTCTTTAAGAGCCCCCTCCCTAAATGCCCACTTTCATCCAATTGGCAGAGCTAATGGAAGCCTCCTGAGCGACAGCAACAGTTTCTCCACCCGTCATGTCCCTTCTCCAACAGAAGTACGTTGTATAGACCTTCTCCAATGACTCTCACGGCAGAATGACACTCGTTAGCTGCTGCATGGTGGACATTATCGTGACTCACTAGCTGTGCATAAATATGTTTCTGTTTGGGTTTGTCGCTGTATCAGGAACTCAACACAAAATTATGTCACGTCATCACAAAGGAGTAAACACGCCAAACAGTCAGAGCAGGCTTAGCTTTGGGTCACAAGAAATACTTGGAACTGACATTTACTGAAACATTTTGTGTTATCATTGCTGAAACTGGCATCCTGTTTGCAATCACGTTAGCCTGAAAGTGCTAGCTGATAACTCCTACCGCCATGTCACATCCAAATACAGTCAGGTACGGTCTGACATCACAGGACTGCAACCATGTTTACCTGACACAAGTGTAACCTGCTCATCATGCTAACCATGTAAGATGTATAACAGTCATAATGAGTGAATAATTAATTCTGGTGAGCTAGCACTTGCAAAATGCGCCACTCATCCATACAAAGTCATATGTGGTTAAGAATGGCAGACTGGAGGCTTCGTAACAGGTATCTGTGTGCGCTACCTGAAGTCTCTTTTGGCACTTGTGTAATGTTCACGCTAATTGGGCAGGTTAGCTGCTATCTGCTAACATGTTAGCATTGCAGGCATTATGCCATCTGAAGGTGACCAAAGTCTTGACTGGTCTGCATACTCAGGTGGGCTTTCTTTAGGTGTTATGATTTAGTTCTAGTAGTCAGTTTTTAACAAGTAATGCAGACTCTCACAGGAAGTCCTAAAACACAGCGACATCGAGCCTTGAACAGCAGCAGGTGGTGTGAGGGGGTCTGAGGAGGTTTCAGGGCCCTGCAGCTGCTGACTTTAGTTTAACTCACCCCCTGAACGTCCGCAGAGCTGAGGTCATAGCATCTCAGAAACATTCAGGATGCAGACACTGCGCAGCCTGCTAGCTCTGTGCTACTTTCCCGCCTTAACACCACACTAAAAACTACAAACTCCGACATTAAACTACAAACTAAGGCCCTCGGCCCTGTTCCGCCCCCAACCCTGACCCAGCTGCCCTCACCTGGCCTCCTGGATATAAACACATCCACACGAGCAGTGTGAAAACCTGCCCTTTAAACTGCACGTGCTCACAGACGCCTGAGGTTCCGATGGAGCAGCGCGCAGACGCGGAGGCTCGGTCCAGGTTCCGCTGGGCTCGGTGTGCTCCGTGCCGCCCACAGAAAGCAGCTAGCCGCAGGCCTCACCGAGTTCACCGTGGCTGCCGTCACAAGGAAGCTCGGCCACGCGCTCCGGTATCGGCGCTATCGTTACCTTGTGCCCGCCTCCGCGCGTCCGCGGGGCTCCGTAGATCCGCTGGTCGGGTTCGGTGGTCGGCCTGGCCGCAGAGGGTGTTTAACGGTGGGAGGGAAACAACGGCGCACGCGGCGTCCTCCGCAGTCACGTCACCTCCGCCCGCACTGCGCAGCCTCCGCCGCCATCTTGGCACCGCCACCTGGTTGTGACGGCAGGGTTCCCCGTGAGCGGCCGCGGGACGCGAACGTTTCCGCCGAGAACACGATGCTGGCTCCAGAGAGGCCCCACGGGGTGGATGGGTTCCAGACGGCTAGTCCGCTGTCTCCCGGGCTCCGTGCCGCCGGCTCGGCCCGGACTCCGGCTCGGGCTGATCCGGTTTAGTCACACTCCGGAGCGGAACCGAACCGCGGCACGGGAACCACAGTTGCTGCTAGACTGCTCACGTGACCACAGCTGGATCATTCAGCCCGAACTGTTACTGCGCGTTCCTGTGCGCGCGCCGCGGGGGGGCGCTTTATTATTTTTTTATGTGTATGGGGTTCACCAGGTGCCCAGTAAGCTCCCGGCTAACACCGAGTTAGCCAGGTGTGTCTGCCCCCCAGCCGGCATGTTATAAATGTAATCATTTATAACACTCACAGGTAAGTCACATGACACACAGCTCGTGAATAAGTGATCAATTACAATAAAACATCTAGTGTAGGTTACAGTGTGTCCAGTGTTTAACAGGAGTACAGGTGTGTGCCTCTGACCTCAGTATCACCTGCGTACCTGCCCTCTACAGTTTAACACAACCTTATTATGAAGAATGGAAGCACAGGTGTGGTGATCAGGTGTGTGTGAGAGCTGTGCAGGATTGGACTTGGAGCCTGGAGGAGGGGTGTGAAGCTTCATGGATGTAGTGAAGGACTCAGATGGCTGGTATTCCAGGCTGTGGTTACCTGTAAAGGGTGGAGGTTTTCATAAGGTGCAGAGGGCGTCACACGTTGAGCCTGATGAGTAAAACTACATGAAAATCAGAATTTTTGGATGCACGTGTTCAGAAATCCAAAAATGAGCTGATCCTGGTTCAGCCGAGTCAGCAGCAGGTTTTCTGGTTTGATCCCAGAGCTGTCGTCCTGATTTCTGGATGAAGGACGGATCATGCTGTGGTTTCAGCTGAGAGTCTGAGGATCATTTTAGTGTTTCCGTGTCGTGTGTGTTCAGTGTGCGCTTTGACACACGAGTGCAAGTGCAGTGATCTCATTGGTCAGATTTGTTTATTCACAGCCCAAAAAAATCAGAATATCGAGCTTCATCCAAAAAATGTTGCATCCTGTGAAATCCCGTGGTCTGTGTGGGCGTGTTAAGAACAGGTAAAAAAAAAACCCCAAAAAAACGTGTGTTTGAAGAAATTTATGCTCAGGTTTCTGCAGCGTCTCCGTGTGACAGCGCAGGTACGAGTACAGGAGTGCTCTGAAACTCTGGAGACCTTTGAGCACAAAATATCTGAAAACCACAGCCATGAGGACAGACTGTAAAACACCTGGATAAATAATCACAGGTGGAGCCAGATGTGTGACAGGTAGCTGGAACCAGAAAATGTTCCTTAGAGGTTAGTGTTCAGTCCTGGGGAAATACACCTGTCAGGTAAACTCACCTCACACTTTTCTACCTGGAGTTCAAATTTAACATTAACACACCTGACACCTCGTTTAAACATCTCTCAGGGTGATTGGAAGAAACACCTGCCGTGCCGTCAGGACGGCGCTGAAGCGTTCGCAGGAACAGCAGCGAGGTTTCTCCCGAGTCTGCTCGCTACTGACGCTCCTCACGGCTCCTCGGAGTGTCAGCCTTTGGTCACATGTTGGCATTTTAAAGATTTTCAGAAACTCGGTGTCTGTATTTACCTGTGTTTACCTGAGGGAAAACTGAGATTTAACCTGCGACATTGGTGCTGTGCACAGTGAGCCGCTTTTTTTTGTTTTTTTTGTTGAACTTTTATTGACAACAGTCAACATAAACACAAACAATAACCACAGTCCTGAGATTGGGCCCTAGCTCTCAAACAAAGACATACAATAAAGAGACAAACTTCAAACAAAAGTATAAACTTAAACTTAAAGGAGCCATATGTGGCTTTTCCAACAAGGCTCCGAACTGGTCTCCATCTTCTTTCAAAGACATGCGTCTTCAGCTGTAGTTGTGCTGTCAACTGTTCCATTGAGTATAGCTGTCTGAGTTTGTGTATCCATTGGGAGGCGTTAGCCGCTTCTTTTATGCTGTGTTATTCTTTCTCCCTTCTGATTGGCCAACGTTTCTGCACAGGTAGGGTTGTATCGCCTTTGTGTGGGCAGGTATTTTTGTATTTTTGATCTTCCAGTTTAGCCAAACTTCACCTACAGCAGCTGTTCACCTGACGGTACGTGCAGCTCAAACACCCCTGGTAGCAGGTGAGACAGCTCAGCTTCTACAGCAGTAATCAATAAGAGTCATTGACAGGTGATCAGGTTCACATGGAAACACTCAGAGGGTCAGTCTGAGAGAGCCGCCAGCAGGAGGTCTGATAACGAGCAGCTCTATTAAAATGTGAAATATGCAGCTGTGCTTCTGTCCCAGTGCTGAGCGCCTCCCAAAACCTCCTTCCAGATCTTCTCCAGAGGTCCGTGGGCCTCCTCCACACCCCGTCTGTCTCTGTGTGAAGTCTGAAGAACCACAGTGAACTGGGATTAACGCTGTAATCAGCTGATCAGCGTGGAGTTTCCCATGTCAACCAAATCGATCAATTGCAGCACTGTGATGTCATCAGTACACTAAATCCTCACATTTAAGAAATCATGAAGGTCCATCACTGAGGTTACTCAGCTGTGACATCACAGCAACCTGATTGGTCAGTTTGAGTTGGTGCAGTTCAGATTGGTTTGTGTTGTTGTGTCTTCTGGTCAGTCGGAGCGCTCAGCTGGTCTTTCAGAGTTCAGCAGTTCTTGTTTGTTTGTGTCTCGTGGCATCACAGCCGATGCAAACAATGAACAAACTGGCAGTGAAACGTCCAATCGTAGCACAGAACCACGACCCGTGTGAGGGATAAGACGTGGCCTCGGTGTCGCAGCGAAGCCAAATGTTTGATGCTGACTTTAGGTTTTAGAACCAATCAGCTGTGAGCTGAAGCTCAGCGTGGAGGTCTTCACACCTGCTGTAATAAACACAGACCTGTGTGAGGTGGTGTTAACGCAGAAACACAGGCCGTTTCTCAATATGCGTACTTGTGTGTACTTGCGTTTTCGCGGACTTGTTATACGTCATCAGTCGGAGACAAGTACTGTCCCAATTCAAAGTACGCATCAAGCCGAGAACGCCAAAAGTTCCCGGATGTGTTCTCGCTCCGCCCGTTTTATCAAGCATGCATCGGTGGTGACTTGTGTGGACTTGGTGGAGCCAAATAACCCGTCATGCATTTTGCGAGACCGCCGGACGCAGGCCGTTTCTCAATTCCAAGTACGCGAGTCTGGACTCGCGTCCACGGCAAGTATGGACTTGCCGAGAACGCAAGTCCGGACTCGCGTACTTAGGATTGAGAAATGGCCACAATGCAGCTGATGTTCTCCCATCCCATCCTGATGATGTCATAACTCATGTTCAGAGGCCGTTACATCACACCAATCAGGACGCAGAGCGGCGTCGCACGGCGAGGCTGCCCTGCAGGTTTACTGTTCACAATCACAGCGACACACACACCTGCTGAATAACATCACAAATCTTATTTTAAATATTTCTTAGTCTAAAAAATTAGAAACAATAAATGGGTCTACATCAGAGCACAAACACACTGAACACATATGACGAGGCAACCTCGGCCGTGTCACACATCAGTTTGCAGTTTATGATCACATCCATAATTGATAACCTGATCCATCGCCTCTACGCCCTTTAGCTTCCTGTCATGTGACATGTCAGTAGAGGAAATGTCAGAGCAGAGTGCTTCAGTATTACCTGTACTTTCTAGAGCTGAGGGACACGTCCATCCTTTATGTACAGTCTGATTTTGGCCAGCAGAGCCACAGTCAGGGAGGGGGCACAGACCACAGACTCACCTGCTCAGGTTATTAAGACGTCACTGGCTCACTGAAACAGTTCGAGGTGTGTTTCCAGGTGTGCCTAATGAAGTGACCGTGTGAACTGTTACTGATGAGCAGTAAATAAAGTGAACGCTCTGGGTACAAAGAATGATCTGGAAGAAACAAACCCGCCCTGTGGTGCGACATCATTTCCTGTTTCTTTTCCCTCATTTTTTGTTTTATTACATTTATTCTTTAGTAAAGATTTTAACTGTTTTATTTTGATCCATTTTTTTATTTGAAGAGCTGCAAACCTGTCGATCAATAAATATTTGTCTAAATATTCTTGTGATTGATCAGAGTTGAATTTGAAAACAGGAAGTGATGAAACCTCCTGAAATGATTTCACAGAGAGCACATTTGTTTCATCAGAGCTGGACGCGTTCAATGGAAAAAAGTGGATTTTTCTGTCGATTTACTGATCGATCGATCGATCATGGCTGTGTTTTTATTTGACCTCAGATCAGAACACAAAGCCCTGAAAAGAGGAAACACTTTATTAAATTTTCACTTTCGTACAGATCTGAAGTCAGTGAGACGTCACACAAAGAGGTAAGAGTGTCGTCACAGCAACACAATTCACTGCAGACACGAATGCAAACCAGGATCAATAAATCAGGTAGAGGGTCAGTCGTCTGTCACCATTAAAAGTTAATTCAGTAGTAACAAAAAACAGCTTCACTGTTACAGCCACAACCACCACCAGGGGCAGCAGAGAGACACTGACAGAGGATAGGACACGCAGTAAAGAAGAAACCATAGAAAGGACATGTAGGAGGCCACACAGGCCTCACAGTACACGTCCAGCAGCTTTCAAACATCCCATAATCAATACGTCCGATCATAAACTAAAATCAAAGTGCTTTAGAGGGAGGAGCTTCAGCAGGAAGGTCAAACCTGAAATGTTTACATGTTAATAAAGGTTCAGTGCAGGGTTTTCCAACCCGAGGCTCCCGGCCCAGATAATAGTCACAGGTGTGTTCAAGAAAGCCCCAGTCTTTCAAAATAAAACCACAGCTCCAGACCTAATTGGTAATGTCGTCTAAAGCACGAGCTGCATAGAAAATATCCAGGCTGATTAATCGATTAGTGAACAGAAAGTGATTAATCATCAAACTAGGGGGAAGTCTGAAGACAACACGAGAAAGCAGATGGCCCACTGATCGATCAATAAAACGTGAATTATTGATTTACTGACCTGAAAATCAAAAAGTTTATTAATGTAATGAATGTGATGCGTTTCGGTGCCGCCTTCTGTTTCCTCTCGGTGACAAATGGCGCCTCCCTCCGTCACCGATTCACCTGCTGATCGACTCCTTTATGGATCCTTTGACTCTTTGTCATGAGCTGAAACCTTGTGTGTGTGTGTGTGTGTGTGTGTGTGTGTGTGTGTGTGTGTGTGTGTGTGGATTGTCTCTG